>AWYE02000306.1:0-20487 GCA_000504385.2 Exutisphaerella laricina CBS 326.52 | reverse complement strand
ACTTGGTTTTGTCGCTTAGTAGGTATAGTCCGCCTTAGAAATTGAGGTTGCAGGCGCGCGCCGGATCTTGCCGCTTTTCCGGATGACGTGCGTCGAAAACTCCATTGCCATTCTGCGCCATCAACATGTCTTCCTCCATAACGCCCTTGACTTTACGTTCCTTACGTGGCCCACGGCTACGAGGACGGCGAGGACCATGCGGCACCGTCAATGACTTTGGAATAGAAGACGTTGAGAAATCGCGCGACCAGATCATTCAGCAGACAGATCACGATGCTATCAGCAGTCGGATGAGTGCAGTATCACTTGGCTACCTCGCCGATGAATATGCGCAAAGCTTCTTCCCTGCAGGTCAAGAAGTTCCGAAGCGATATCCCATCATCAATCGTGGCACATATGTCCGCACAAAAGCAATTGACAGGCTTGTGACAAGCTTTCTCGAAGCAGAACCCGCCGCTCAGCCAAAGCAAATCATATCACTTGGAGCTGGTTCTGATACCCGCTTCTTTCGTCTTCATGGTGGCAAGTACAACGTCAAATACCATGAATTGGACTTCGAATCCAACGTCCTACCGAAAAGGGCAGCCATTCGAAGCTCGCAACATCTGTCACGCATGACTATGCCACAACAGGATGGCTCATCATATCACCTGCACGCTATAGATCTCCGGGATCTCACCTCCAAGTCTCCACCTAATATCCCTGAGCTCCGGGACGATGTTCCCACCTTGATCATTAGCGAGTGCTGTCTATGCTACTTGCCACCAGACACCGCAAGTAGTGTCGTCCAATACTTCACCATGAACATCAAGGCACCATTGGCGTTAGTTCTCTACGAACCCGTACGTCCCTTCGATGCTTTTGGGAAGACAATGATCTCGAATCTGGGCTCGAGGGGCATTGAGTTGCGTACACTGAAACGATACTATTCGCTGAATGCGCAGCGACAACGCCAGCGACTTGTTGGGCTGGTCGATGGTCAAGGTGCCAGAGATGTCTATCAGATCTGGCAAAGCGACGAGTGGATTGGTGCCGGCGAGCGGGATCGTGTTGAGAAACTTGAATGGCTCGATGAGATTGAGGAATGGTACCTGTTGGCAAGCCATTACTGCATTGCTTGGGGTTGGAAGGGCGAGATATTCTCCCAGGCTTGGAGGAGCATTCAAGGGGAGGAGACGTCCGCAGAGCAGAAAGATGATGAGATGCTATGAAGTGCCGTTGCCGACAATGCATGCCGGCCTGATTCTGTATGCACAGCACCATCGGCGTAGCAGACTTGCTCAACATGACTGCAAGAGCCAGATGGATATAGGACAGACATAAAACGGGGTAGAAATAATGGCTTGTCTTGTCAACATCGGCGTACGTCCCTTTGCGCATTCCTCCACTTTCTCGAAAGCATTTGCCAAGCTCCACGAAACTCTCGGTGTCTGTTTCAGGAAGCCAGCGAGTAAGGAGTCAACATATCGCTCTTTACTTAACTTCACTTCCTTCTGAACGGCATCGTCACGTCACCATTGTCTTCTTTACTTCCATCGATACAGATTTGGAGAAACCCCGACGACTTCAGTCTGAATACGAACACGATTGTGGGATTTTGCTTCGTACTGGCCGCTGCGCTTGTCCTGGGTTATGCGTATGACCCTTAGGCATTCCAAGTTCCTGGAAATGTGAACTGTTTCGAATATTTAGTTCCGCAAGGTTCACCACGCGCATGCTCACGCGACAGTTCATAGCGGCCATCAAAATTTAGCTGTATATTTCATGCAGCGTTGCCGCGGCGGTTTGCCAGGGACTTTTCGAGAACCAGAGATGCCTTCGTGCAAACCAAGACATCGCCTCTCGCCTACTGCATGATCTGCCCGGATAAGCCGTGGTATGGAACAAGGCGGCTGGGCTGATATGCAATGTAACAGTGCCTTCTTCGGCATCGGGAAGGACGGACGTCGCTTTGCCACAAGATCTCCGCCAAGGTGCTAACGGAGCACGCTTCGTCTGATTGACGATGTTGAACAACTAACACTGGCTCAGGCATGCGCATCGAATGTTCTATGATCTTGCGAGGCATCTGAAGCGGTTAGCAGCTCGACAACGTCAACGAGCAGCTTGAAGATGCATAGCAGCTCGTGCAGAACGGTGCTCGGAGGTCCCACTGCCAAAATATGTGTATCTTTGCCAAGAAGGCTAGAATAAGCGCTTTCTGGAAGGGAAGTCCCTCCGCTCTGGTGTACACGATCGACCTCCGCGTTCAACCAACGAGAATGCAGCGCCAAGCGATGTCCATTCAGTAGAACCCAGTGATACGTACCGCAGCTGGCTATCTTGCAGGGTCAGCCTGAAGTGGGACCTATTGCCTGCTGCATAGGCACAATACAGAAACTAGCAAGCGATAAGGATGTAGCTTGCGTCTGTATTATTTCATGCGCGCAAGTCCTTGTGACGAGCTTCCCGGCCTCGCGCTGCCATTCACTTGTTGCTTTTGCGCTCCTTGAGCTGCTTCAGTGGAGTATATAATCGTCAAAGCAAGATGGAACATAACAGCAGTGCCCACGATGATCTAGCACTGCACCCGAGCCACCAGCACACCCACGTTCATCTTCACCATAGCTCGAGAGTGTCCCACGATGGTAATGACAAGCCTGTATACTCTACCGGTACGACGAGCGAACCAAACATACACCCCGACCCAAGCCCTCAGGACCACGATCGAAGCCGGCAGCATGACCGCGACATTGAAAAGAAAGGCGATTACGAAGTGACAGACATGGAGAAGGGTATTACTGCGCCTATATCACCTCCGTCCTCTTTGGATGGCGATCCACACCACAGCTCGCCAAACGGCAGGAACTTCTATCGCAAATTTCGCCCCTACATACACGTCGCACTCTGGTTGATTGCAACGGCCTGGTGGGTGGCCAGCTTGGTCTTGCACAGGAACGATAAGAATTGGGTTGTACCCTTTCTGCTTTACCTTGCGGTCACTATTCGTGTGATTACACTATACACCGGAACATCATATGTCACCAGACCTATGCGCTGGACGTGGAGACGAACTGGTACCCGTATCAACGACGCCATTCCAGCCAAGGCGCGGCTGCCCATTGGTGCTGCAGTCACAATAGCTGTCATCCTGATTGGAACCTTCGTCAGCGAAGAAAGTGTCGACAATACTCGAGAAAATAGAGCTATCAGCCTGTTCGGGCTGATAGTGCTGCTCTTCTCTCTATGGGCTACTTCGCGTAACAGGAAGGCAATCAACTGGCATACAGTCATATCTGGTATGCTCATCCAGTATGTCATCGCACTTTTCGTGCTGCGGACTGGAACCGGATATGACATATTCAACTTCATCTCTGGTCTCGCTCGGGATCTGCTTGGATTCGCAAAGGACGGTGTTGCTTTCTTGACCACCACGGAGATCTCTGAGAACACGTACTTCTTCTTCAGCGTGCTGCCGGCCATCATCTTCTTCGTGGCCATCGTACAGCTGTTTTACTACTTCGGCACAATCCAATGGTTCATCGGCAAGTTCGCTGTGTTCTTCTTCTGGACGATGAGGATCTCCGGAGCTGAATCAGTCGTCGCTGCTGCCACGCCTTTCATCGGTCAAGGTGAATCTGCCATGCTCATCAAGCCTTTCGTCGCGCATTTAACCATGTGTGAGCTGCACCAGGTCATGTGCTCGGGCTTTGCGACCATTGCTGGATCTGTGCTCGTTGCATATATTGGCATGGGAATCAACCCACAAGCTTTGATCTCATCTTGCGTTATGTCAATTCCTGCTTCGCTTGCGGTCAGCAAGCTCAGGTACCCGGAAGAGGAAGAATCTCTCACAGCTGGAAAGGTCGTTGTGCCGGATGATGATGAGCACAAAGCTGCCAATGCATTACATGCTTTCGCGAACGGTGCGTGGCTTGGCATCAAGATTGCGGGAATGATTTTGTGCACGCTGCTTTGCATCATCGCACTTGTTGCTTTGGTCAATGGCTTGCTGACTTGGTTTGGCCGATACATCAACCTCGATGGTGATTACGACTTGACCATTGAGCTAATCTTGGGCTACGTCTGTTACCCGATTGCATTCCTACTTGGCGTGCCGCGTGGGCCAGATCTTCTCAAGGTCGGTCGCTTGATCGGCATCAAGGTCATCACAGTAAGACAATCACCTTGGCAGACTGATCACTCACTGACGTGAAACAGAACGAATTCGTCGCCTTCAACTCCCTCCGCACCGACCCGACCTATGTCGAAATGTCGCCACGTTCCACTCTCATTGCAACTTACGCCCTCTGTGGTTTCGGCAATATTGGTTCGCTTGGTACACAAATCGGTGTGCTCTCGCAGATTGCGCCTGGCAGGTCCGGAGATGTAAGCAGGCTGGCCATCAGTGCACTTGTGACCGGTGTTTTGTCGACATTGAGCAGTGCCAGTATTGCAGGCTTGGTAATCCAGGACCAGTCTAAGTTCATCTCTACGGCGGCGACGTAGAACCAAACGTTATACAGGATATATAGGGGTACCGTGCATGGATGTGCTCCGCCTGCTTGGGCTAAAGAGGCATGTTCGTGTGTATCTTCTAACCGAGTTGAAAGACTGCTACTGTCTTCTGCCTAACGCATATCTTGTCCCATTGTCATCTCATTGCGAGTCCTTCCCAGCAAAAAACATCGCTGGCCTGGTTCGACTTGTCGTTTCATGACCCGAGGCGATCGGTCACGTCCCCAATGGTATGGTATTCAGATATACCACAAGCACAGTCCGTATCTAGATAAGAATGCCGCACTCAGCGTGCAACAGTATAACGATCAATGACTATGTCGCAATGCAATATTTAAGTTCAATGGTGCAACGGCCTTTCGATGCCGACCTGGACTGTCACGCAGTCGGCTGCTTCCACCACTATCGTTTAACGAAGAGGTCGCAAGCCTGAATTACATCTCGCTAGCCACATGCATGAGGTCGTGTTCGCTGCACAACATTTTGGCTGCGGGCCTTGCAAGTCGGTTCCAGACGCTTTTGCTGATCCGCTTCCCCAATCGGCCATGCCGTTTCCGATCGGCACAGCTCGGATATGGACTAGTTCTACGCCATCTGCACGTGGCTGTCAACCACAAATCACTTCTTGCCGGGTCAGCCACACGCACGGTACACACCTCACGCTACCGCTACACACTTTTCCTCCTCGAAACACAAATGTAACAGCTAGCGCAGCCGGCAGCATTTACATCTCCCCGCTGCCTACCACCATGAAGCTCGATTTCGCTTTTCGTCTCTGGATCCTGGTGTTGAGCAGGCCGGCTGCGCAACAAGTACACAATGCGTTAAGTTAATTGCGACTACTGGAGTCGCTGGAGACGTCAGGATATACAATCTGGTCTTCCCGGTCCACACCGTTGCTGGAGTTCTCGCCGGCGAACGTCTTATCGAATCCTAATCAGACACCCAACATGCGTCTCGAGCCGTTGGGTCGCAACTGGGGACCGACCGTCAACTGGGACTCACTAGCCAAGGCCTACGCTGGCTTTATCATAGCATGGACAATCGTACTGTACACTGGAGTTGGCTGGATGATCACGAATCGACAATTACCCTCGGTCAGGATACGGAATGTGCCAATTGCTGTCACCAGCGTCAGCTTTCTACACATCTATCTGATTAAGATTGTGCTCGCCTACACCACGAATGGGCATTTTCTGTGCTCGGCAGAGTTCGGGATTATGAGTGTTTACCTGCCCTTGGGCGTAGCTCTCTTCCAGGCGAATCTGGTGCAACTGCATAGCGTCAGCGAGCAACAGCAGAAGTTGTTGTCGTCAGCAGGATCCACGACATCGCAGGGTGTCGACAGCCTCAAGAGTGTCAAAGGAGCTTGGGCCTACTGGAGAAGCCTATCGCAAGCCAAAAAGTCTTACATGTACATCGGTCTCGGTATGCTCGTTCAGCTCGTTGTCACTGCGGTCCTCTATGCTTCATCGCCAGAACTACAGGGCGACTGGGAAAGATATGGCAAAGTGAGCCATGCCAAAGGTCAGGCGTTATGCAGGAAGTCCTTGCAATGGATCCCATCGGCTTTCTGGCAGTTGTTCTGGTCGTGGATCTTTGGATTGTACACGTTGTACAAGATCCGCAACATTCGCGACACGCATTACTGGCGGTTGGGCACATGGCTGAGTGTCATCTTCGGGCTGCCTGGTACGCCTCTCTGGTTGGCAGCTGTGTTTTGTGCACAATTCAAGCCTGTCAATATCAGATGGGTTCCGCCCATGTGGCTAGCTCCAGGTATCGTGGTCATGCAAATCGTGACGATATTCTTCCCTATCCTAGATGAGTATCAGTCACGAAGGTACATGCGCGCCACATTGTCGATAATCGAAGACTGGGAACAGAAGGGCAACAAGCAGATGTACGGTAGCATGTTCTCGGATGACACTAACAAATTGTCCAACGCTTCATCGTCGAGAAGTAAGGATCTCTACTCCATGGCGGCGTTAGAAAAGGCCTTAGCTGTCAACCCAATGCCACTCTTGCACTTTGCCGCCAACAAAGACTTCACAGCTGAGAACATCATATTCTTGATGCGGGTCAAGGAATGGCGGCAAGCCTGGGCATTGGCGTCTCGACAGCCAGGAACAAGAGCCATCACTAAGAAGTCCCGGGCGATGTTGTTTCGACTTGCGGTCGAGATCTACATGACCTGCGTCCTCGATACCATTTCTGATTTCCCGATAAACATAGAATGCTCAATCAGGACAAAGCTCGACTTCCTGTTCGGATCAGCTGTCCCTGATGGTAAGAAGCGTTCTTCGGCTGAGGGAGAGTCCAGTCCATTCGGTTTCGAGATGGAGGATGCCAGACCCGGGCCCATACAGACTGAAATCAAGCGCATCGTGCTTGTTCGAGAAGGTAGCGCACATTCAGAAGACACGTCATGGAGTGATATATCGACCAGAGGACAATCCTTGAAGTCTTTAGCCGGCGCTGTAAGATATCACGACGACACAGATCCGATCTTTGCACCGCATCCTGCCCATTCGCCACTTGGCTCGGCGAGAGCGAAGATACGACCTGAGTTTGATCACATGGCTTTTGATGCTGCTGAAGCAAGTATCAAGTATCTGGTGCTGACGAATACGTGGCGCAAATTCGCACAATCGGCACAGAGCAGAAGTCAAGACGTCGTTGACGTTGTGTAGGGTTGAGCGATGCATATGGGAGGAATTGTGAGTTTGAATACCTAAGTGAGCGTTTTGTAAATATGTTCGGTCATCACAGACTTGCGCCAATGTGGAGGTACTATATTTGAGCCCTATAATCCTCCTATCAATACCTTGACGATGCATGCCATGGACTGCGCAACGGAGCGTCAGGCAGCGAGTCTAACCGATGGACACTTGTATGCCATCGCCAGAGCATCTGTACACCGAGCTACACCATGACATCTACCGGCTCGCTCTCGTACAAGACGCACCGATTACAATCAAGCCGACGAAGCGCCAGCAAAGTGCCATCTTCCGTCTCGATCGGGATGCACGAAGATATAAGCAACATGACCCTTTGCTTCCACAGACATGCCACCAAATTCAAAATGAAGCGACGGGCGTCTACTGGAGCCAGAACACCGACAAAGGCACGAACAAAGCATACTGCGTGCACTGCTTGCCAAGACGCCGTGGCTGCATCTTCATGCCGGCATATATCATGCAAAAGAAGCTGCCCCCTTCGGTCCTGTGCAGCGCACATTCAATAGCATATGTAAACGACTCGAGCGAGGAAGATCGCAGTCCTGTTGGCCTGAGAAGGTCTGGAGGCCCAGCAGTGCGTGCCCTCAGGGGCAGCACATAGAGCATGATGACGTTGTACATCTCAACATTTGCATGTCAGTGGCTCATGTGTTCAATAACAACGTCTATAGCCCTCGAGCGCCCTGTAATACTGCTTCGACGCCGTCACAATTCAAGACCTGGGCGCTGCAGGCGGCGGGTACATGCTCACTGCAGCTCACAGCTTTAGTGCTGGTCAGGTCTGGTGTTGGGTGGTTCGATGCCAGCATTTACAAGCAAGACGGATATCAGCATCGCCAAAGTCTTTGCCGTTCTTGGCTAACCCAAGACGACTCCTTGCGGACACCTCCATCGAGAACAACACCCGCCACGAACAATATCTCACATCGTCTAGTACGTTGCACATGACTCCGTCGCCACACAACACATACATCGAAGAAGCAAGCGTCAATGGCATATGCTCTGATTGACCGATCCATAAGGGTTAGAATGCACTCAATCAGAGTTTGATTATGGATGCAATCTATCTCGTCCAAAACGGCGGCCCGTCTTTCGCCTCTTCCGCAGTCATCGAGAGCGTCAGGCTCCTTGCCGCCTCCACTGCAGCCTTGCTCCTACCTCGGTCCCTTCCTGCCTCAAAAGCGGCTGCTTTCCTCTCGTCGAGCTCTTCGATTATCCTCGCGATCTGGTCTTTTAGCCATTGTTCCCGGGCTGCCTGTCCGGCTTCTGCTGGGTCCGGACCTTGTGATGTGCTCTCTTTGCCTTCGCTGTGCTCGTTCAGGCTGCCCCGTCTTCGCCGGGGCTTCTTCGCTTTACCGCAAGGTTGAGTTTTACTCCATGACATCGTTATGCCGTATTTTGAGCTGTACTCGGACGCTTTTGCTGTGGCGTTGACCTCTCTTCGCTCGCAACGTTTGAGTCTGTCGTCGGAGAGCACTAGAAGGTCGTCGTCGAGCCATGAGTCTCTCGGCTCTGGGTGCCACTTTTTCTCCTGCTGCTTGTTCTTTGCTGATGTCCAAGGAGAAGTGAGGTAGCTTGACGTTGTGTCATCACCTAAAACCCTCTTCGTAACCAGCTTCCCCTTTCTCCACCTCTCCCAACTTTCCAACTCCTTCCTGTATTCATCTAGCTCAATGACCAACTCAAAGAAATGCGGATACTCATGCGGGTCCTCAAAACACACTCCATATCCCATACAATAGCAAATCCTGGGATCTGGACAAAAGGTCAGAGTTCCATTGAAGATCCATTGCCAGAAGTACTCAAACACCCTTCCAGTCACATAGTCCGTCAATTTCGACTCAAGCAACCAATCCCGGAAGGCAATGTACCTCTCGATAGGATGGCGATGAATCGCATTCCTGGTCACGGCAAATTGCGAACAACACGGTTGCGCCAACATCTCTGGCACGGGTTCTCCAGGAAATAGCACCCGCCACGCATCAGCGATCACCACCTCCTCCCGTTTGGAATCATCGTAGTCTGTTGACGTGGGATGAAGGTGATCAGGACAGCCGGGACTCCAGTGGCATCTGAGGTTAAAGTACCCGTCTTGCAGGACCTTCTCACGGTTGAGATGGCGGATTATTTGGGACGAAGACATGTCTAAGAGGTAGTTGTTATGCCAAGCTGTTGGGTGGCCGTGCATGAAGATGCTAATGTCTGGGAGTACGGAGTAGAAGTCGATTAGATAGGTTAGGTAGGCCATTGCTTCATGGCCTTTGTTTGCGGGGGTGTGGAGGGGTGCTGTGGATTCGTCGACGACGTAGACTGCGGTGTAGAGGTTTGTGGACGGGCCTAGGAGGTCACTGAGTTCGGCTTCCAACCAGGAGTTGTCGGTGGAGGAGGTTGTGGCGAGGACCAGGGTCGTTTTGGGATGGGTGTTCTTCGGTGATTGGCTGAGGGGTGGTCCTACTATGGCTGTTGTCGTATTCGATGTGAGTGTTGTGGTGTTCTCGGATGGTCTTGACGCCGCCAGCCAGGAGTTGATGTGTGGCTGCAGTAGTATATGGATGCTTCGCCAAGGCGTTGAGCGAGTCTGGTAGAGGGACACGAAGAGAATCAACGAAACGATGACAGTCGATGCAAGGAAGGAGAGAAAGCGCCGAGACATGTCGGGCAACAAGTACGGGGTATCATAGGCAAGGCATGAAAAACATATGAAGAAGCAAGAAGAGTCTGGTTAAACAACAATTGAGAAGTCTCTCCAGTCGAGGCCTGGGGCAACATGCGCGTCCTGTACCAGCCACATGGCATGAAACTATCGTTTTGCGAGGTCTACAACGCCGGTCGCTAGCCATTACGTGTATCGGCCCCATATGGCATTGCGTACGACAATGTCTCTGAATGTCGGCCGATGTGGTCCCATGTCCGGTATCCAAGCGGGTGGGTGCTGGGATAGTCATCAGAGCAGTGCGCATGTCATTTTTCGCCATACAGAGCGAGCTCGGTCTCGGTCGGATAACATGCAGAGAGGTTGCTGGTGTGGTCCTGGACGATGTTGAAGTGGAACTGGATGGCAGATTGCAGACGAGGTGAGAAATGCTTGATGCAAATAAGCTTCGTGCGTGCCGAGTACGAGCTATACGAGGTCAATGCAGAACGCGCTCCACGTGCTGAACTTGCGTCTCTCACACACTCTCTCTCTCTCACACACACACAACACACACACACACACTCTCTCTCTCTCTCTCTCTCTCTCTCTTCCTCTCTCACTCACTCTGGCACAACGAAGTGGCATGCTGCGAACAGATCTTCCAGCTAGGCCTGCGAATGGATCCGGAGCTGAACCTCTCTTTCTTGGGCGAGGTGTGGCCTCCAAGATTTAAAGGCTGAGCTGAAGTATTCTTGGGCGACGATAGGGCAGAACTTCCCGGGCCGCAGCATAGCGGGCTTGGAAGGTATATGGAATCGTCAACGTCGTCTACATTCAGCAAGCTAAGAGTCAAGTGCGGATATGAATAACAGCGACGAGGGCATCATGATTAACCGTTGACCTGCGCGCAGGGGAATAGCGCCATCGAGCGTTTCTTCACTCCAATTTGCAGACCAGAAGCGTCTCCTTGTGGCGCCACTCTGACCTTTGTTACGCCGAGAGAAAGACAGGGCACCACCCTTTCTGAAGCGACTCTACACCTCGACTTCGATCAGTACCTTCGTTCGACGCAACCGATGTCGAAGGGACTTAGCATGAAGCGCAGTACGATCTTAGACGACTGATTGTGCCCAGATACCTCACAACATTCACGCATTGCACGTTCCTGCACTACCCACCACCAATATCCTATCACACCGCTCTATGCCTCAACTGGCCAGCAACAATTCATCCGGCACTTGCAGCAGCATACTATCCTCACAAATACTATCCATAATCACTCGCTTATACCCCCACATACGCACCCATAACCATAAGCAACTCATACGGCTAAAACCTTCGATCAAAAGCCACACACTCCATCTGGAACCCGTACATCATCATGCTCCACGTGATCCTCTCCTCATTTGTCCACACTGCGCGGGCGTCGTCAGCCAGGGATGAAGTGAGGACTCATAGGTCTGTGCCATCGGGGTTGATGACGCAGGTATCGAGGTCGGCGGATTTGTTCTGCGGGTGAAGAGGATGCGCTTGGGAATGCTGGGGGAAATGGTGTGAGAGGCTGTCGTAGACGTTACCGGCGCTGGTGCCGTTGACTAGGAATCGAGTGGTTTTGCAGGTGGGGCTCAAAACTCGGACACCGTATGCACTGCCTCAGGGACTGTAGACAGCTTGTTCGCGTGGGTGAGATCATTGAGGGAAAGCCGATATTCAGGATTTCGAAAGTGAGTAGTCCGAATGGTGTTTCGGGTCGTGGGAGGGAGTGTAAATGTTGCTGCCGTTGGCGAAGGCGCGGGTATAACCAGGCGGAGTATTGAGCACATTCTTGGAACCAGGCGCCGTGCCGAGGGCGATTTCGGAGCCGGAGTCAGGCCAGTCTGGCTGAAAGGTGCCGGCAAGGCCTTGAGCACTGAGAGAAACATCGGCTTGGTCCGTGGCGTAGACGTTGTGTACCATTTTGCAGGCATGTGTCGTCTGAGTGGGACTTGATGATGCTGAAACTGTCGAACTTTTCTTGGGTCTAGCCGCGCTCGCCTTCATTTGAAAGAATGGGAAAGACATTGGTGGCGCGGTAGCGCCATTCGTCGTCACAGCTGTACAGGGTCTTCTCCGTTAGACCATTGGGTGACCATACTGTGACTTCGTTTGAGGGCGAAATCTTCAAGGTCGAACTGTTCGATCCGACCTTCCTATCGAGGCCCGATACCGAAGTCTTCGGACATTTTCTGGTTGGTTGTTATGTTGAGGTCTCAGGCCGATGTGCTTCCAGGTGGTCTTGCACCGTCTTGTAATAGAGAATACGCTTGCCATTAGGCGGCCACTTTGGCGATACCAGTCAGTGCTCCCCACCTCTGGATCGCAACTTGATGAAAGTCGGAGCCATTTGGTCTGATTGCGTAGATCGACAATGCTTGAATGTGCTCCCATTCACTGCCATTCCTGTGCCCTGTCCAGGCAGTGTTTTAATCTGATGAGAAGACCAGCCATTGTTCATCGGAACTCCAAATTACACCCTTGACTGCATCAGTATCCGTGAGGCTGACCAATGCACCAGTGATCAGACACTTCAGCGAGATGTTTGCCTTGAGTCCGATCGCGCTTGACACATGCCAACGTCCTTGTATCTGGAGAAAGCACTCCCGAATCTCCAACTGATGGTGTTGCGACCAGCTTTTCTACTCCTGTGCCATTGGCGTATTTGCGATACAAGTTGGATTGTTCCTTGGTGCGCTCGATCGTAAAAAATGATCCATTGTTGTCCGTCTGTTGACCATGCACCGAGGTACCCTCACCATGCTTCGTCTGCGAGGAGGTTTCGAGCGATGCTCTTAACTGCAATGGCTATGTACAAGGTCGTAATTACAGGTCCGATCCTGCTCATCAGGAGTAAACCTTTCTAGCCTTTCACGGGCGTTCATCGCGCAGAGTGCTGGCAGAACATGCCTGAGTAGTCAGCGTCCGCGGCATATTGAGAATAAGCCGCTGAAAAGCCTATGAGGCAGAAAAGAGCAGGAAGCAAGAATCGCGTGGTGCATGAGTGCTCACGAAGCAGAGAGAATGCAATGAAAGCAACGCAGACATGAGAGGCCAAGAACAACACTTACCAGAGTTTCGATATGTTCGGAGGTCAATGTCAGCGAAAAGGATCTACCACAGCTACACTTGGGCTAGAGTGCTACGAGTTCGGGGCGGAACCCAGACTGGAGGAATACCGGTTTTCCAGTTCGCCTCGTGGGCGTGTGTCTCTGCAGAAATGCATGCCGATAACACAGGGATGCATGTCGATGCCGCGAACGTGGTTGTACAACTAGCTGACCGGCTGAACGCCTAGAAATAGCTGTTCAGCATGACAGCGACACCGTTATAGCAAACCCAGTGACATCTATCGTCGATAATCGACCACCGCTGCCGGGCTCTTCGATGAACGCGGTAACGCTATTACAACTCTTCTTTTCGGCCATTGACAACACGCAGCACTAGGCATCTGCTAAGGTGCCTTTCTTGAGAGAATAAAGCGAAGATCTCTATCGAGCATGGACGAGATTCTTCCTTCGCTAGCGGATGGCAGGCGCTGGCATAAGCATATTGATCATCTGCCCAGGACTATGCTGGGATGTGCCAGACCAGGAAAACCTTGGCGCGTATGGTGCTCGCGTGAACTGCCTGGTCGATGGTCTCGCGAAAGGGACATGTCAAGATATTGCTTCGTAGCTGCTCTGGTATGTTAGGCATTGACGTTGCTGAACTGTATGATGGTGTGCGACACAGAGATGTCTTGGAGAAGGTGAGGTCGGCAGAAAGACTTTCTGGCTTGCCCGGTTCCCTCGGCCCGGCGGCCGTGGGTGGTCATCCGCCCAAATGTTACAAACTTCAGAATCCAACCATGCGTGTCTCTCGGCCTGTCACATAGCACTTAGAGTCAGCTGATATTGCTAGAAGTTCACGGTTGCTATTCTGTTGTTGCTCGACCCTCAACAGTACCATCTGTTATAGCTGTTTCACCTTCGATATTAGTGTCACTATTATTAGCACTAGTATCAAGAAGGCAGGTCATATTCCTATTGTCACTATCAGGTTCACTTCGTGCTTATAATAGCAGTGCTCTTTACCGGACACTAACGCGATGCGTCTAGGGGCGATTTTATGCAATATAGTACTGAATCAGAGCTATTCCAGTGCTTCGCAAGGCTTCGAAGTAGTTGCAACGCTGACACCCACAGGCGCGACTAGGCCTTGGGGTCGACTCCGTCTGGATGTCGTGCACAGTCGTGACCAGAGTGCTCGAGACAAGGCAGCCACCAGTTGAAGCAGTCCGTGATACGCCCGCCATCCAGCTACTGCGAGCGACTCTCCCACGAAGATATGCCCGCTCGGCGGCGCACCGAAGACCTTTGGACGGAAGGATCGCAGTGATGTAGAGCACACCAGCCGGTCAGCAGAATACCCAGACGTTTGAAGCTATGGGACCTGACATCCGGTCTGTGAACACGTTGAAGTGTGGTGGGTATCAGTGGCTGCCACATCTCTAGATGAAAAGGACCCGTGGGGCGCTATTGTTGAGGGCACTAAAGCACGTTGTGAGTATGGCCCTTGCAATTTGGTTTTGTGACCTCTCCTAATCAGAGCAGATTCTGAGGCATGGCTGTGTAGCAGCTAGCTGCTTCTAATGTAGAGTTTCACGATCGGAAAAACTCATGCCGAGTCGCAGCCGGAGATGTTGTTATGAATCATATATCGTTCGCTTCATACTTTGGCAGTGTCATGGCTACAACCTCAAACTTACCATGGGACTCCATCTACGAGTCATGGCTGCCACACACAGCATCTGCATGGCCCTCAATCTCCACATCGAGACTCCAGTGCAAGACTACAAATCTGGTGACATTTTCTTCCTCATTTTCCCAAGCACAGAATCGCTACCACATTCATTACATTCACCCCAGTCACTCGTTTGAACAAGAGCAACCATGCGCTCCTCAGCCATCGTCGCTTCCCTGTTCTCTCTTACCCTCAACAGCGCAATCGCCAACTGTCTCACTTACCAAGAAGCCAATCAAGTTGCACAAAACTACGCCGGCCTCTTCACCGGCTACAGCGCTCAATATGCCAACTCCGTCCTAACCGTCGACGTTGTTGACCAATCCGACTCAGTAAACTGGCTCATGTCCAACGGCACCGAATGTATCAAGCCAGTAAGCAGTTCCTCCACCACTACGATGCATTACTAATACGATTCATTTCTTCATATACATGCTGATACATCCCTCCAGCTCGGTAGCCTCACCTATGCCAACCGCGCCGACCTGGAAGCTTCCCAGGCTACGCAGCCAGCTTACCCATTTCGCATCCTCAACGTCTACCACGATTGCAACGATGTAATCGTACGCTGGCAATTCGACCCGGCGCAGGGCAAACCGCAGGAGGTGCGCGGCATTTCTGTTTTGAGTAAGTACTGTGAATTATGAGGTGTGCGGAAGGAGAGATCATCGTTAACTTGCTTGTGTAGACGTTGTACCGAACAAGGGCTCCGTCTCCGATCGTCGAAAGCAGCCGTATCTGATCAAGACAATTTACTCGGAATTCAATGTTGGCGCGTTCTTGGTCGATGAGTTTGGATACAAGGGCACGCCCCCAGCTACTTGTGCTAAGAGAGATGTTGGGGTTGACAGCTATGGATTATTTTGATGGAGTAATATGACTGTGGAAGAGGGGGATTGGGCAATGTATGATGAGTGTGTCATCTCAAATTGGTCGGTATTTGCTATGGTAGTTCGGTTGTATGCCTTGCTGGTTTGCAGAGTTGTGGCAATGCAGGCGTCGGTGGCTTCATGTTTTAACGCCCTGCTCAGCTGTTCGAGCTCTGACTACCATACTGCCATATTTGATGCTCGTCATTCTCCGTACGCATCCTCGCGCGCTCGAAACCCAGAACCCTGATTTGATTGCCCGGATTGTGAGCGATCATGCTCTCCTCACCAGACGTCGGGATTATAGGAGCATGGGTACACTGGATCATGCATGGGAATATATCCACGTCGTTGAGACCGTGCTACGATGGAAGACTCGGGGACGATGTTATTGCTGTTGGTGGCAACTCTGCGAGCAGGCAAGATTGGCCAGGCGTCATATCGTGCGAACACCCATCAATCCTCGATGCTCAACAGCAGCACTACCAGCACTGTTGCCAAAGTCGGCAGAAGCGTGATACCGTTGGACATGCCGTCATGGCCCCTGAGCGCAAATTGTGAGAGTCGCCTATGCTCTAGCTGGTTCAGGTTCCTCGTCATAAATTTTGACCTTCTCGGCATACTCTTTGATGTTGCTCTGGACTGTTTCTTCGATCAAGTGTCCTTTCCCGCCTGCGACGCGCAGGATGAGATCATTCAAGGACGAGCGTCCAAGGATATCGACATGATCGGCAGTATTTGGCCCTCCGCGCGGACTATACTTGTCTGGTTCGTGAGGCATTTCCACTGGTATGACCGGTATGCCGGCAGGGTTGTATCGCTTCATCTTCCAACCTTTGTTGCACATGTAGCCGGTCGACATCAAGTTCACGGTGCCGTCACCCTCGCCCATGACGACGCCGTGGTCGACTTGGCCATCTGCGGTATTGATGGTAGTATCTGCAAGCCGCGTTAGTTGTGTCTATAATCTTAGACTATTGCACGTACCTATCGTGACCATAGTCTGGTTGTTCATATCTTTCTCCTCGTGGTAGAAGTAAGCTCGTTCTGTTGGCTTGCCAACGCCATAGAAACAGTAGATCTTCATGTTCGGGGCCAGCGGCAAACGTGTCTCCAGCGGATTCATCCATTTGGCTGGAATGAGCTGATTGTCCTCGACTTCCTTCTTACTATGTGCGACACCATGGCTGTACGAAGTTTGAACCAGGTTGACGTACCAGTCAGGTGTGTTCTTGTACAAGTACGGCAATGCGTCATTGACAGTTAGGTTCCCGGGTGTTCTTGTATTGTTGACATGCCTGAAGTTAAGGAAGTCCCCAAAGGTGACAGACTGATTGCGTTGATCGTCCGGTGCACCGGTTCCGTCACCCCAGACAGCATTGCCGCCAATTGGTAGCATACTGCTTATGCCAGGCATAGCGCGGAAGATCTCGGCACGCTCTGCTCGCGACAAAAACTTCTCCAAACCATATACGGCAAAAGCATTGAGCTGGACGGTGTCGCGCATTTCGCCACTAAGTACCGCTGGCACGTCCTTCAGTGCACCAAGCATGCACCCAGATATGTTGATCCAAGCTTCAATATGATCGTCGACCCACGTCAAACCGGCGTTACCATGACCATCTGCTTCCACCCAATGGAAAAAGTAGTAGAGCACCTGGGATCCCATGGAGTGGGATAGAAGTACAACTTTCTCGCCGCTGACATGCTTCGCCACCTCAATATGGTTCTTGAGCCGTGTGAAGTACTGATCGCGTATCTCGTAGTTCTGGTAGCTCATCCGCCAGTCGTAGGCGGCGGTGAAAGCATTCGTGGGATCGTAGCCGATTGTGGCCAGATTTTCCAGGATCTTGTTCCAGATCCAGTATCCGGTAATGAAGAAGTCTGCCGCATCGAAACCTTGCGAGGATCGTAGCTTAATGCCTGGCGGATCTAGACCAGTGTCCTTGTCCAGCATGATGTGCCTTTTCCAACTAGCTTTGTCCAATACCAGCGCTCGCATCATACTCCATGAGCCCCACAATCTCTTTCTGAAGTACTGCCTCGACGCGTCTTCTGTGCCCCAGCTCTCCAGTCCGGTGGAGATGACGCCAGGTATCATGATGACAGGATATTTGGCCTTGATGCCTTCCGAGCGTGCATGAAGGCCAACAGCGAAAGAGTCGTAGTTGACGGCTTCTTTCTCACGAGACTACACGGGCGAAGTGCTTCGTCAACATCAGCACGAGAAGCAGAAATACGAGACGGCAGGACTTACCTGTAGGTCGCGAACGTCCCGAATAAGCCCAGCGGGGAGGACATCCAGGATACCATCCAGGTTCATGTCCTCAATTCCGGCCATACTGGCGAGCTTCTCTCCGTTGAAGAAGCCCGCGACAACTATGCCGATCAAAACTCCTATGCCCAATACCCAGGCGTTTCGTCTCTTCGTCCCTCGAGATCTGACATTCTTCTTCAGCTTATCCAGCGTCTCCTTTGGCACAATGCGAAATGCGTCCCCCCCAGCTTCTTTTGGTGCAGGCGCCGGGCTGGAATCTCGCGATGTGTCTGGAGAGCTGTCATCGTCGTGTCTGGTGCCAAATATTCTACGCCGCAGCTCGGTCGACATGTCGGTAGCGCTGACAGCGGATCCAGGCAACAAACTGATACTGCCTCAGGCTGATGCAGAGGCGAGTTGCGCGAGTCACCGACACACCATCGCGGTAGCAGACTGTTACACGAATATCAGCTGAGGATGCGCGTTGAGCGCGATGTGCTGGCACAGAATCACAGAATGGAATCAACCGGATCGCCTCGGCTCTTTCTGATACGTGCGCAGCTGTAGAAGGCATCCCCGCATGCCGCGCATTCCCTCTTGGCGCGCATATCACGCGTAGAACCTACCATATTAATCGCGTTAGTACAACACTATGAACGCGAATTACGAACTAGCACTCGAGGATCTGAGTAAACAGACCAAGCCGAACATTTCTACTACCGCTAAACTGTATAATATAGACCGAACAACGCTCGAGCGGTACTTTTATAGGACATAGGGTATAAAGGAGGACTAGTATAAGAAGGCACGCCTATTAAACAACGCACAAGAGTCTGTGCTTGTTTAGCATATCAATACTTTAATAAGGAAGGGCATACTACCTACTCCTATAATAGTTTATTCGTTTGCCGTAGAGATTATTAGTAAGGAGCCTAGAAAGAACTAGACTAGTAGTTTTCTTAGTAGGTATATAAAAGAGCTAGAATCACGGTATCTTTAACTACTCGATAAGGACAGGAAGAAGGCTAAATCCTATAAGGATATTAAGCTATTCTATAATACGCTAGCTAATAAGATTAACTAATATAGTATCCTACTAGAGAATACCTATAATATAGACGAAAAAGGGTAGATAATTAGATTTATGTAGAGAACTAAGCGTATCTTTACTAAAGGCTCTACGCTTAAGAAGAAACTAGTTAGTACGATATAGGATAGTAACCGTAAGTAGATTATAATACTCGCTTATATCTATACGGACGGAACAGTACTACTACTAGCCCTTATTTATAAGGTAGTTTCTAGCAATATTTAAGACACTTAGCTTTAAGACTATAAGCCTACTTAATAAGTAGCTTTCTTTACCTCTTCGCCGAACGGCTAGACAGATAATAAGCTTAGAATAGCTTAGTTATCGGAGGTATTTAATAGGTTTACTAAGGATAAGGTACGTAGGTAGTAGAGGCTTCTAATACTAGACGGACATAGCTCTTATATTATAATACCCTTCCTCTATTAGGCTCTTAAACATAAGATCTTCGTATATATATTTCCGCCTTATGCTACGTATCGATTATAGCTACTAGACGTTAAATTATTCGGTCCTTTAGCCTCTTATTACTCTACTAACCTAAGCTACTACATAGTAGAATCTTAAGGCCTATCTACTATCTTAAAGCGCGATTTCTTTCGCTTATTCTAGCCTATATAGTAGTCCGTAATAACGACGAAGAACATACTATCTAGTTTCGCTATAATAGGCCTATTTCTACTCGATTCTACCGTAGTACTGTCTAAACTTACTATACCGAAGGAACTACTTAGACAAGCCCTATAAGCTCCTATAGTACGTCTAATAAGTAGTATAAGCTCTATAGTATCTATAATAGACTATAGGAAAGTTTAGGCAATAATTAACGAAGCCCTTAATATAAGGGACACTAAAACGGTAAAATAGCTAAAATATTAGGTCTATAAGCTTATAGCTAAGCTAGCTATCGCTATAGCTAAGAACGAAGGCTTTAAGCGTACTCTTATTAATAAGAAGAAGAAGAGAAAGCGGAATAAGACTCTTATTAAAGAGGTAAGGGCTAAGGGATAATAAGGAGGCATGTTTTAGAGCCTAGCTAAGATTCAGCGTGCTTTTAAGCTTCAAGGCATTAGAGACGAGGAAGAGAAGTAGAAATAAGCCGATAAAGTAGTAAAGAAGAAGGAATAAATACTTAAGGCTACTAATAAGCTTATTATATAGTAATAGAAGGCATTAGAGCGATAATACAACAAGGTACAGAAGTAAGAAAAGCAGTAGAAGGAGGCATAGAGGAAGGCCTTCGATAAATAGGTAGGATAAGCTAGTAAGTAGCTTAACCTTAAGCTTAGTACCTCTACGAAGCCTCTAATACGCCGGAAACAAGTCACATTACATAAGAGACTGTCATAATTGAACCTAAAGGCTTCTAAGAGTAAGGTAGTAGCTACTAAGCCAAAATAGATAAAGCGAGGTAAGAAGGCGATAGTAACTAAACTAAGCCGCATTGTAGTACTGTACGTAGATACAAGAAAGCTAAGTATATAGCGAGCACAACGTACTTAAAATCAACTGAATCGGCCAATTGGTTATTAAGAAAACAACACCTTTTATAATGAACATGTTCTTGCAGAATTGCGCGC
>AWYE02000305.1:0-30111 GCA_000504385.2 Exutisphaerella laricina CBS 326.52 | reverse complement strand
GGGTTCGCTAGGTCTACGTATCTACTAACGGTAAGTCGTGTTCCTATTCCCTCTAGATAATCGTATACCGGCAAGGCTCGAGGTCTAGTATACTAAGGTCTAGCTACAGTGTCGCACCTAAGGCGTGTTACCTACTTATTTTCACCCTATAAGGGTATTACCTATTATTCGTTTCTTTGCCGCGAGCTTATAGAGGACAGTCCCTACGTAGGTCACTAAAGAAGAAGGAAAACAAAGTAGGAGCATATAGTATGTTGATCTCTCTATCTATCTGCATACTACTGAAACAGGTGTAGGTCGCGCTAAGACAGGGTGGACCGCGCTTTCGGTCTCACCTACAATGGGTGGCACCCTCGGCAAGATTCACCCAGCTTGGGTATCGTCCTGCCTCTCTGCCCTTGTCCTTGTCTCGGCGGGGATCTCTCCGAGGCACAGACCCTCTTGTCGCACGGCCCTACGGCAAGCTCCTGGAACGCACCCCGACCTTGTTCGTTTCAGCGTCCAGTGGGTCTGTATCATCGCCTCGACTTACATCAGCTTTCCTACCTCGTCAGTGACATTCATAGCAGCCATATATGTACTGTGTTGCTGAAACATCTCTCCACCACAAGAGCCGAGTGGCCGTTGAAAATTGTTCTAACCGCGAGATGCAAACATAACTTTTCCATTTCCCACCTCTTCCCTAAGACCCTCGCCAACCTTTGTTCCTGATCCGCCATACCCTCCACTAGCGTTGTGTATCTACCTTTCGCGACGACAGCAGTCCTAGCACGAATCTGAACCGACTCCACAAACTCGCGACTCGGCCTGACTCAACTGGAGGTGATAGTATGCAGGGCATGAATTGGGGTGGCATCAACCTTGCTCCTATGATCGAGCCCTACATTGCCTATTTCGAGAAGCTCGATATGATGACCTACCACTCCGCTTCCTCGATCTTCCTGCTGAACTGCGTAACATCGTGTACGAAGATGTGCTCCTTCACGATCGCTTTCGGAATCGCTTACCTAATCCAGGACTTCGGGGAGCTTGCAAGCAGATCGATGACGAGGCTAGAGGTATCCTATATGCTTCGAGTCGTTGAGTGTCGATGCGTGCATCTTCGTGTCCGATGATGTGTATGGGATGTCAAGCTGTCTGGCATTGCAACCATCACCTGACTGTATCAATGGCACGGGACCTAGCATTCTTAACACCGAATGATGAAGCCCAACGTTGCCTACTTTAACGAATATGTCTATTCGACCTTTTCGAATCTCAGCAGTAGCAACAATAGTCAGACCCTGACTGTCACCTGCCAAGATGCAAGAGAATTGTCGAGGACGCCAACCTCATAGAACGACATCTTTCTGTCTACCAAACTGCCAGCCGATGCCGGAGAAGGAAGTGTTTTGGTCGTTACACAGCCCGCAGCGAGCGACCTAGGCGAGCTGTCCAAACATATCACGTCTGGCGCGTGGACCGGCACCAGTTCGAAGCAGCCCATAGCAGGTATGATGCACTCAAGCAGCACGCAGACATGATGTACAGGTAAATCGTATGAGGGCGAACGATGGAGATGGAGATGGCCAGTTGTCAAGGTTTCGCTGCTTGTCCACGGTGCTTGCTAGACAGTCTGGATGGCGAGGCTCACATACGAGTGTTCATAACTCCGTCCAAGTGGTGTTCGTGCCGCGGCTATGTTGCCTCTCTTCCGATGCAAGAAACAAGTGTCCACTCACTTTACCCTTGGACGGTATTTGAAGGCTACGATTGACATCAAGCACGGTTTCGCATGACGCGCATAAGCCGGCATCTTGATCATCCCAGAAGCCAAGCTCACTAGTGTGAGACCCTTCGTCTCGGCACATGTCCGGACGATGCGGGTTGCCATGCGTATCGCGAAGCCTTGCGAGAAATCGTCCAGACCTCTTCCGATCTCGATGGCAGGCTGGGACCACGACCAACGTCCCGTGCTAGCATGAATGGTTGGCGATGGGGCTGTCGTCTTTGCTACGAAGTATATTGTGCGGAAGAGCTGGTCTCTATGGCGCTTGACCATGCAAACATTATGTCCTGGTGCGATGACGTCGGAAGAAGGCGTTCTGACTGCCTTGAAGTCTACGCTTTGGCGTTCTTTACTCGTCTGCCGGCACGAATAATTCAGCCAACAAAGCCTTACACGGACCTCACTCCTTCTTGGCTCGACATGCGCTTCCCTTCAGTGTCACAGCACCATCGCAGGTAGAAAAATGCTTACAACCATGCATCGCTCATCGGGATCGTCAATAGATTTTGGGTTAGACGAGTCAGCTCAACTTCTTCCCGATTCATCCAAAGCACATTATCGCCTCCGTCGTGACATAACGCTTTTCGAGGGTCGAGCCTGAGTTCGGAAGATAAGCGCAAAGCGCATTTGAAGCCAGATCCACCCGACGATGCTGTTACGCCAGACTCCCTGCAGTGATCGTATCACGTGCACGAAAGAGCGTCTTACTAGGAGGTGTATCGGCCTACATTTATTCCGCTTACGGCAGGATGCACTATATAGAAATTGAGACTCTATTGTTCGTGACGGGCACGACAACAGCGATCTGAGATCCACAAGGCCGACAGAAATGTTCGAAATTGCTCTGACCATTCGACCCAGACTGGTCGCCTCATCTTAAGTGAAGTGTGGTGCTCTTCTCCCGGCGTTCGACCCATCGATCGTACGATACTCACTTACCATAGCGAAGCAAGTCTACTTGATCGACAAAATTTAGCTGTCAGTACTAATATATAGCGCATTAGCACAACAATCTTCACTGAAGTTGAGGTTGGTACCATCGGACATTTCCTGGTCCAGAATCAGAGAGTGTACCAACCGTGGTACGTCTAGCATTTCTTGCGGCTCTGCGGCTATGCACCCGGACGCGGTGTAGCTTCATCGTCGATTCGCTGCTTCGGCGACGTATGCGATGACGCTCTTCGCGGGCCGGCCCCAGCCTTTGAGGGTCTGTTCTGTAGGTCACCTGCCGATGACCAGACAATCGTAGCGATGTGTACCTCCTCAAATCTCTCATCGAACTCGCATCGAACCACAATCGCAGAAACACTCCAGGCGCGAGCTATGTTGTTGGTCGGGCACGATTTGGATCGTGGTCAGGACAGCTCAATGAATATTGTTTTGTCGACTACAATCGTGCTATCGTAGGCCGCTGACGACCATGCGACATCGAGGTCGGTCGGTCGTGCGTGATGGTTCCAGGCTGCATGATCAGGAATTGCGAGGCACATGTGCTGCACAGAGGACGTCCAGTTATCGAGGATATATGGTAGTGGCTTGCTGACCGGCTGTGTTCATCGTCGATGCTTGTCCAATATTCATGCGGTTGGAACATGTAAGGAGAACAGTCTAGGCCAGGCTGGATGGCTTCGGCAGAGTCGCCGTTAGCGCCGTTAGTGGATACGACCTGTTTTGGAGAACGTCTCAGCGCCGTCGATCTGGACCTGACCCGGTCTGCCAAGACATGCTTTCGAGATCGAAGCTGCTACAGGCAAATCATGGGCAGAAAGCCTAGCCTGTACGATCGTGCGCGATGTCATCTTACACATCGAACGTTCAGGGTGCGAACGGCGATTTGGGCGGCCTCGATGCCGGTGGAGCCTTACCGTTCCGTGACCTTTCGGGCGGACTCCCAAGACCCTACTACTCTCTGACCACCCTATCGGCTGCTGCATCTCGATCGGTACTGGGTGTCAACGTAGCTGGCGCTCTGTGCATTACCCACTGTCTTTCATCTATCCTCTCAGCACTGCATTTCCCGACGACTTCGCGCACCATACGGCATAATCTATACCGCGATCTGGTTTCAGGAACCACCTGCTCAAGACGGGATTATCTGATAGCGAGGCACATGGATCCTCACATTCCTCGGGAAAATACCTAGACCACCATATGGCTGATCAACTCCCGCAACCTATGATTGTCATGACGCCGCCACCGCAAGAAGATACTTCGAAGTCGACCCACCCGCGTCGACCGCCTGCACATCGTTCCGTCTCCCTTCTGCATTCACCCCGACAAAAGCCACCACCACCCGCCAAAGAACCAAGCGATTCGTCAAGTGATAGCGCTGTCACAGGCTCGCGGGCGACTGCTGGGCAGAGCGACTCGCCCTATAGCTTACTGCCACTGAACAGGGGCAGTTCTGGCGAGAGCAGTAATGCAGAAAAGTGGTTCGAAAAGTCAAATAACGAAATTCGCGACACCAGCGCATCGTTCGCCGATAATGAGCCGCCGTTCTTCATGCGACATTCGTCATCGTCCGTGACACCACCCGAAGTCCAACGACAAATGAGACAGTCCTCAGGCCTCCTCAACGATGGATCTAACTCGTTACCGATGCGGACTGGCATACTGCATCTGGGCACGGATGGAAGTAGTACGGAAGACTATCGAGGTGTGATAGATGACCTCACCATCGAAAACAAGAAGCTGAAGAGAAGACTGAAGAAGTATGAAAAGCTTCATGACTCTCACCTTCGGGATGAGAAGCTGTTCGAGGTCAGGATACATGGCCTGCCAGCGGAGAAGAAGCGCGAGCTCGAGGAAACACTACGCAAGTTTGCCTCCAGTCTTGGATCGGGTGGATTACCTGCTGGCGGATACGAAGCATTGCTGCCACTGTTGAAGACACACCAGACTGCATCATCACAGACCTCTCTGCACAATGCCGATTCTGCATATGCGTCAATGTCGATGTCTGGTCAAGGTTCGAACAAGCGATCCGGCGGGACGAGTATACACAAGCAGGTGCCCACCTCGTCTGCGCAACGGATGAACATGCATTCCAATATTCATTCGTACCTTCATCATATACCCGAAGGGTTGTTGCCACATCGAATTCCAGCCGATATGACTGAGCGGGCGAAGAAGAAGTTGGTCGTGCGAAGACTTGAACAGATCTTCGCTGGCAAAGGTGCTGCTGTGGAAGGTCATCAACATCCGATGCAACAGGAAGAAGTTTCCCAGTCTGCGGCAAAGGCTGACCGAGCCGCCAGCGAAGCACAGGGCGAGCATACACGGCTCGAAGGGAGTCGAGAGGCATGCATATTAAGGGCCCAAAAGGACGAAGGCGAGATCAATCAAGATGGCCACAATGATGCAATGGAGGATGAACCCCCGAACACACAAAAGGGAAAGGAAAGCTCACAATCACTAAAACAAAGTGCTTCGGACGACTCCGGCGAGCAGCGACCCACGCGACCGTTGGACCTGGACCCTTATCGCGCACAAGTCCCCGCAGACAACATCAGGTATATGCGACACCTTGGCTTTTCGCCACCTGATCCAGAGAACGTGCCGGAGGATGGTCACGGCTGGGTGTACCTCAACGTTTTGATTAACATGGCGCAACTCCACACGATCAACGTCACCACAGATTTTGTGAAAACGTCGTTGACCGAACGCAGCTCGAAGTTTGAACTGTCTGAAGACGGCCGAAAGGTTCGATGGAAGGGCGGTCGATCAATTACCAGGACAAGCAGCAGTGGCGGAGCATCATCAACTCGAAACGACAGCACACTCGAAGGCCAAAGTCCACGGAAACGACCAAAGCTCGCGCATCATGAGAGCGCAAGGTCGACTTATTCGCAGGTTAAGCCAGGTGCCACTAGTCAACGAGCACAGTCCGAGCAAAACAAGTTGATGTATACGCCACTTTTCTTCCACAGGGATAGTACAGACGAGGCCGAGTCTTCTGAAGAGGAAGACAATGGCGACGAGTCGCCATTCCCGGCAGTTGCGGCGGGCGATTCGTCTGGCATGACTAGCTCTGGCGTTCGTACCACGTCAACAAAGAAGCCAAGGAAGAGAGAAGACGGTCCCATCATCTTCTACAACAACGCACGCTTCTGTACAGATCTGAGTGGTGATCGAAAGACGACTGGCAATATAGATGCGCCACCATACACGGCCGCATCTTCAATTGCAGTTGGACAATTACCGATAAAATCAACGAAGCCTGATGTGCCCTCTGAGAAGCGTGGTCCGTTGGCCGAAGCAGCTGAGCTGCCCGAGCCTATGGACCTTAGCGATAATCCAATACCCGAATCGTTGGAGTTAGCGTTCCCTCAGTGCAGTCCTCTGCAGCATGACCCAAAGAACTCCCTACAACGGCCGGTCGACATGGAAGTCACAGGAATCGGTGGTGTCTGGCCGGCGGACCACTTCGCGATAGCTGTCGAAAGCCGCCGTGCGATGGTCGACCAAAGCGATGCGCCATCAGTACCGCAGGGGCCCTCCGACAAGCATATCCCGGGGAGATTTGCACGACTTTTTCGGGAGGCCGGATCAGGACGTAAGGCCGGGACTGTCGTCCATCACCAGATTGTTAAGACCAAACAGCAATTGCTCCCGCCAGCAGAGCTGCCGCCTGCTCTGAGCTTCATGCCTTTCAGTGCAGGATCACAGGATGACGATGATGAAAGTGATGTTGACGACGACATATCGATAATGCCTGAGTCCCCTGGCGCTTTCCCGCCATCGACTGCACCACAGCCGGTGGAGATCCCCTATGTTGAGTCTGACCCGGATGAGGAAGACGAGTACAGTGACGAGGAGTCTGATGATGGCTCGCTCGACCTACTGGCAGCTGCTCGTCAAGTCGATCCTGAGGCGATTCGCGAACAGGAGCGTGAATATGATGCCAACCTGGCCGATCGTCTGGCTGAAGAGATCCCAGCAGGTAGCAGTGCGGCTACTGCTGGAGGAGGTAGTGGATTTGCTAGTCCTGCGGCGGGTGTCGATCCCGAAGCGTATCGGCGCGCGATACGAGAGAGACGAGCGAAGCAGCAAAAGCGGCCGGCTGAATTGGAGCGGTCGAGGACAACTGATAGCATGAAGGTCCAGGATCCTCGGGAGTCCTCTAGCGAGGATGGAGACGACGATGACGATGACGATGAGGATGAGGAAATGAACAGTGTTGCTTCGTAGGTAGTCGTTTATTCAGCGCGCATCCGCAGACTCCATGTCGGCGATACATGTAATTGTATAGTTTCGCATCATAATCATCATCATCATCATCATCAACGACTTGCACTTGCCTTGTTAACTTAAGTTTAGCACGTCTCTGCTGACGTAATGTATGTCTCGAGTAACTAGTTGTCGGAGGAAAGCGCGGAATGCGCCGTGCCGCTGCTGACATCATCAACGTGTGTTCTCATCTTACCCTACTTGTACGTGTAGGTACTCGTAGTATTGCTTGTGGAGGGGTACATGCCGAATTTGTGCTACGTATCGGCATCTTCAGCGTCTTGCCGGCGAAACATCGGCCAAGCACGTCGGACCGCACCAGTGGCGTCGCCAAACAATGCACTAAGCTCTTCGCAGTCACGCGACGCGCGACTCCAGGAGGCCGGTTGTAACTTGTGGGTACGTGTGTTCCATTGTGCATGTGTATCATATTATCATAAATATCATTGTCATTGTTGGGGCTTGGGTTTGGACACATGCTCGCTCTCACGTGTCGCACCAGTCACTCACCAGCCAACCACCAGTCATGGATCCGCAATTGGCCGCAATGGAAACGCCGCCGTACCACGAGCCCGTGCCGCCACAGGCCGAAGTCGACGATTTCCTGAGGAAGAAACGCAAAGCGCGCGAGCACAAGGCGTGTTATCCGTGTCGCCAGCGCAAGGTCAAGTGAGCACGCATCATGTCTCCAGTGCATAGTTGTATGCCTGCCTGCTGCTCAGTGCTGACTGCTGACTGCTGCTGCTGCTTCCAGGTGCGACCTCTCGCGACCGTGTCAAACATGTCGTGACAGAGATCACCCAGAACTGTGTTCTTACCACCCGCCGAACAAAAGGCAGAATGTCGAGGGACAGCCGCCAGCGCCCTACATGCGCGCGGAGGATGCGCCTCTCCCCCACCCGCAGCAGGGTGGTGCGAACTTCGTGACCCTGGGCAGAGGCGAGTTTGACCTGCTGTGCCGCAAGCTGTCTGGCCTCGAAAACTCCATCGCGGACCTGAGACGCGAGATCCGGCGCAACTCGCAGGAGCAGAACGGCAATGGCGACAGCGACGGGCCCAATAGCAGCGACGGTCCGCGCCGGACCACCCATACTGACATTCATGGCCTGCACACGAAGAACGAATCAGTAAGTTTGTGGTCACGCACAGTGGTAGACGTATGACTGAGAATCTGACAGGGGGAGATTGTTCATCTGGGAGGCGGCTCTGTGCCGGCTATGCTCTACGCTATGAGCCATGGTCAAGGCCTTAGCGCCGCCGACCAGCAACAGATGCAAGAGTTTCTGGGCAAGTCTGTTCTGCCACTGTTCGGCCTCGACAACGAGTCGGCGACATATCCCTTCGTGGATCTTTGGGGACTCCCGCATGGCTCTTTGCAACGAGCGCGCGAACTTGCCAAAGCACTACCGAGTGACACACATATGCTCAGCTTGTTTCGGAGCTATCGCGATCTGGGCTACACAATCTATCCTGGAATCGCTGATCTAGCTCTCCTCGAGGAGGACCTTGCGACTTTCCTTCTTGCTCGTAGTGCCTGTGCGAGCCCAGAGGACGGCGTTTCCGAGCAGCTCATATATGGCAAGAGCTACTGGTGGCTAGCGATGATGTTCGCTGTTCTCGCCAGCGGCGCTCAATGCAGTGCGCTGACACGTAAAGAACGCGAATTGACCTCGCAGGTCTACGGTATGACTATCGTGTTGAACTTGGGCGGGAACAGGGCTGACTTTCGTTTCGTAGTCTGCTGTGGTTTTGAGTGTCTTCGCTTCACTAACTTCCTATCACAACCACACATCGAGAGCATACAAGCTCTCTTGATCATAGGCAATGTGATGACGAACAATATGGTACGGCTTGTCCCAGTTGCGCCGCTACATCGACCCGTGTCTAATTTCAGACAGAATGCTGGCACAGCTTGGTCTTTACTAGGCTTGACCATAAGATTGGCTCAAGGCCTGGGACTGCATCAAGCCTGCCCCCCTCATATCCCGGCAGATGTGGTCTTCTCACGTTCCAAGGTCTGGTGGGCCATCGTCTGGCAGGACAGTTATCTCTCCATCACCTACGACCGCAAAGCGGCCCTTGACGTGAATACCATGCCGATGCCACAACACATCGGTTCAGTCAGCTCATACCATGCGTCGATGTATGGCATGTGCAAAATCATGCTCGACATTGTGCGAGACCGTTCGCAAGTCATCAGTTGCCGCGAGCAGATCGCACGCATTAACCAGCATCGCGAAGAAATTGCAAACGTCATGCGAGATGCTGCCGACCATTTGCGCGACTCCAGGATGTGCACAACAAGTCAGGAGACGCTCGAGCATTGGGCCTTGTATTTGCATACGAGCTACTCCATGTCAGAGCTCTGCCGCCCGGCAATCAGCTCAAGGTCACACAACGAGCTTATCAAGTCTTTTAAACAAGACTGCGTGGAGAATTTGATCAACACTGTCGAAGCATTCCTTGGGCTGAATAATATCACCATATTTGCCAGACAATCATGGGCAGCGATACATCGTGGTCTAAGCTGCGCACTTCTACTCGGGATCTTGGGCGAACACAGTCGCATCGAGCGGGCACGAAAGCTGATCGCGCGTTTCATCGCGCTCATCGGTGACATAACTTCCACCGTGGATCCTGGCGAGATATCTGCGCCATTGCAGCGAGGCATTGCAGCTCTCCGAAAGCTCAACATTGAGGAGCCCCGCCACCCAAGCTTCGACGGAACTTATTCAACACCAACCGAAGCTGGTGCTTCACTTCGTGAAGACGGCGTGCTCAAAATTGAGCAAGCCCAGATCTTCACACCCTCCAATTCTGGCACAGAAGCTGGCATGTATGAAGAAGAGCATTCGCCATATTCCATCCTGAACACCATCTTGTGGGGTGGCAGTGCGGATACTACACGAGGTGGAGAGGCGCCTCCTTCTCAATAAGCATAATTTTGTGAGACTCGTTCGGCAGACTGAAAGACTCTGCAGAAGGCGACAAAATGTGTTGCATGAGCTACTGTTCGCAAGGGGTACGAAGCGGTAGAAACGGTCGTAATCTTAGACTATTCCTGGCATTCTGTCACGGCTGTATACCGTGGAAGATCATCAATACGAGCATGTCGTCCACACTTTACGTATTCGACAGACTACTGCTTGGTCGAACATGCACGCACACATTGTAACGGCCGAGGAGACCAAAAGCAAGACGAAGGCGCCATAGAGTATGTCGGAGAATCTGCAAGTGATAAAGCGGGAAGCGTTCGATATAGCGTTACAGCTTGAGTACTCCAGCAGGGAGTCTTGCGCACATGAGGTCGGAAGTGGCTCCAATGGATGAGGTAGTACATGAAGGCGCCCGCCACTAGTGCACCGGCGGCCGTCGTGGCGCATACTTTTGTCCTTTAGCTTCTGCACAAACAAGCTCGGAAGAAGTTGTTCAACCGTGTCGTACCAACACACTTGAAGAACGATCATAATCCCCTTCATGGCGGAACCCATCGCGCTCGACTAGAGAGATCAGCATCTGCCGCAAGAGCTTGAAACTATGGATCTCGAAAACGCGATCAGCTCCACTTCCAAATGTCATCGACTTGTCCGAATACCAGTCGCAAGCTCGTAGCATTTCTTCGCCGTTCAACACCAGGGGAATACATCTTCTTCGACCTCAGCAAAACCATACCGTCGCCTGTGTCGGGCCCTGCAACTCGAGCGACTCGACTGTCAGATCAATTCGAAGCGAGCCATCGTACGTTTGCGCAACGGGCTGTATTGTCTCCTCATCATCTCGTATGGCGTTCACGGGCGGAAAAGAAAAAATAAACCGGGCGTTGACTCTGATATTGTCTTGTGTGCGGAACGGAGCTGACATGAGATCTCTTGACTGGGTCCGGCATGCTCAAGATGCGAGCGATTGTCATTGCGGTAGTGGACATGAATGGTTATGTTTTGTTTTGAAAAGGAAGTGGCGATGGTGTGTGTTGAGGCAGTCTAGGCAATAAGAAGGTGAGGAAGAGGTGAGGAAGTTTTATGTGTGAGCAATCTCGGCGATTGACGGATCTGGGCTCGGGGCCCCCACACCCGTCCCGAGAAGGTTTGACGACTTCACGACTTCACGACCCGACAAACTGCAGCATCATCTCCTGGTGGCGAATCACTACATACGTACCCTCAGCCTCAACAAGCGCGACCGTCTCGAAGAAAAGTGATTGGTCATGCTTGCTGGCAGGCAGGTCGCTGTTCCACCGTTATTGCTGCATTTGACGAGCATTGGGAAGATCAGTTAACTACCCCTCACGATGCAGCACATCGGGCGCACGGCATGAGGATTGGGCCTTCATTTGACGCTGAAACGAGCAATGGTATAAGTGCATTATCCTTCTTATCCGTGTCTGCTTCATAATCATACTCACACAGCCCCGCAACTCTGCAATCCATGGGTTCCGAACACCACCCGCATCAGAAGAAAGGCATCTTTCGCAACCTACCCACATTCGACACCGCTATCAAGGGCAAGACAGCCATTGTCACAGGAGCCAATGGCATCTCTGGCTTCCATACGATGCGCGTCTTGCTCGAGAGTCCCGAACGGTGGACAAAGGTGTGGGCAGCATCAAGACGGCCTCCTCCACCAGAAATGATGGAACTGCTACCAAAGGAAGCCCGCACAAGAGTGGAACATGTGGCTTGCGACTTTCTCAACAAGCCAGAAGTTATTGCCAGACACTTCAGGGAGAAGGGTGTGACAGCAGACACTGTCTTCTTCTACAGCTATGCCCAACCCACGCCAAAGGAAGGAGCTCCAGCATGGAGTAACGCGCAGGAGTTGTGCGACATCAATGGTATGACGGAACATAGGCCGTTGCTGGGAATTGCGTAAGCTGAAAGCTAGATAGCTGCTTTGCTCGAAAACTTCCTCAAGGCTCTCGACATAGCCTCCATCACTCCAGAGCGCGTCCTGCTTCAGACTGGCGCGAAGAACTACAATGGTATGGTTTTGGTTTAGTGAGCAATGCAGCAGACCAATCACGACCAACGATACCTTACAGTCCATCAAGGCCCAGCCCGATATCCTCTCGTGGAATCCGAAGGTCGTACTAACATCGGACCCAACTTCTACTATCTGTAAGCAGCTGTGTTTGCATATACCAGCATCCGACCAGGTCTAGGGCGGTTACTGATATTTTTGCCTTGATATAAGGCAAGAGGATCTCCTTTTCCAATACTGCAAAGACCACGCCGCCTCCTGGAACATCATCTGCCCAGCCTGGATCATTGGTATATATAACAAAGGGGAAATGACACAGCACGCAGCTCGGACAGACGTCTTCGTCGGCAGCCCGTCTCCGTGCTGCGCGTCTGTCCCTGAATGCCTCAGAGACACACCCTAACGGTGTTCATGTATAGCTGACTACCCTTTGTAGGCGCCACGACTAACGCCGCCATGAACGCGCTCCACCCAATCGCCGTTTACGCGGCAGTCCAAGCCCACAAAGGCAAGAAACTGGAATACCCCGGCGCATACGAGAACTGGCTCGTAGTCAGCGAGCACAGCACAGCGTACCTCACAGGCTATCTGAGCGAATGGGCAGTACTGGAAGAGAAGTGCAAGAACCAGAAATTCAATGCGAGCGACACATGCCAGATCGCGAACAACCGCCTCTGGCCAGAAATCGCGCGATGGTACGGCACCACATCAGTAGAACAACCCGTGCTCGACGAGTCCAAGATCACGACTGTGCAACCAGATCCTGGCGCGTCACCGCTTGGCTACGGGCCTCCGCCGAAAATCCGCTTCGCGTGGACGTTGCAAGGTTGGGCGAGTGAGGAAGAAAATCAGAAGGCATGGGAAGAACTTATGGAGAAACACCACTTGACGCATAATCCTTTTGAGGATGTGAAGGGGTCGTTTGAGTTTGGTGATATGGTTATTGCCGCGCTCGTGGGTGCCTTGAGTATGAATAAGGCTAGGCGGTTTGGGTGGACTGGTTATGTCGATACGTTCGAGAGCTTATTTATGTCTTATGGTGAGTTGAGCAGGATAGGGATGTTGCCGCCGCTTGTGGTGGATAGTGCGAGGCCGTTGGTATAGGGTAGGTTATGTATGAACGTGGTTGCATGGCCAACGCGTATGTGGACCAAGCTCCGGAGGGATGCGTCCCACTTACCAAAGGATTCCGGACACTCCGGTGGATAGCATGTGACAATTTGGACGCCATTTATTCAAAGGGCGGAGTATCTTGGTGCTGGAGACTGTGGCCGCATCTATACGCCGCCCTTTACAATAACCGAGAGCGTCAAGATAGCGCTGGTAAGCTCATCAAATCGAAGGGATAGTGCCAGAGACAACGTTGGATGCATGGCAAGATTACACTGTACATCATCAATTACATACATAGTCCCAAACAACACCCCTCGCTAATGCCGCTCAGTCAACTCAAATTCATCGCTTCGCTTCTTCTTAATGCTTAGTCTGCGCCGGTACGCTGTTTCGTTCGTGGATTGTCAATCGAATCGGAAGATCCCTCTCTCCGAGCTTGGTATCCCCAAGATCGCTAGGCTGACATACTTCATGGGTGGAGTCCCGTCTTCGTAGTGCAGACGATCTGATTCCCAGGTAATGTTGTTGTAGGCATTCATGACGCAACCCACGATGTTGAAGATGAAGAACAGGAGGAAGATCAGCCAGTACGCGGTGTCGTTGTAGCTGTCGCGCTGGGTATAGCCAATGATGAAAACTGTTAAGCAGATGACTGATGTAGGCTAGAAGAGTGTTAGCATTTGCGGGAAGGCACAATCTGTACCCTATTTTTTTTATTATGGCGCACTTACAAGCATGAGTCGATTCAGCCTGACGGACAGGTAAAGGTACTGTTTCCTATCCTTCAAGTTCGCCTCATCTCTCACCCAGCTCGCTCTCTGAATCATGGCCGTTGCAGTCTGCAGCCACGCCGCCGCCCAGAGGACCAGCCACACGGTACAGGTGGCAATAAAACTGTGGCTCCAGGTCTTGAGCAGAGAACCGCAGATTGCTGCCGCGATGTTGCAGCACCATGACGGCACTGCAAACACGTAGAACAGCGCGCATTCGGCTCGTCGTCCCAGGCCCCAGTGTTTCTCTGGCTGATACTGCTGATGTGCTGCGTGCTGCTCGGCGGATTCGCCCGGCGCGGGTCCATGGCCGTGAGAGTGGTACATCTCGTCTGCATCTTCGCGTGTGACGGCCATCTTGGTGGTGGTGGTGGTCGTGGTGGTGGTGGTTAAGTGGGTAAAGGGTCTGCCTGCCGTGGCCAAAAGGGCTTTGGTATGCTTGATGTCTGAGATAAAGGGTCCTGGGACTCCTGAGTCGCGTCTTACGCGTTCCGTGAAGTTGAGAGATGAAATGCTCGCTCCAGAGCAGTGCGTGGCGGTTCCCCCGTCGATAGCGTGAGGTCGTGAAGCTGGACAAGTTTGTCGGCCTGTGGTACAGTATGTAGTGGAGTACCCTTGTTGATGATCAAGCTTAAGTGAGGTCGGGACGTTCGGAAACCTCAATTTGCTTGGGCTTACTAGCGCATCTTGGCATGACCTTAATCATTGCGCTCCGCGTTCCGCTCCTCTAGAGCATCGAGCTAGTCTAGCTAGTACAGCCGTACGATCATGCCCAATAACGAAACATGAGATGCTGTCAGAACCACTAGAGAATGTCGCATTCATGGGCCAGTCCTCCAGCCAGATCAATGCACCGATGCCGACACAGCCGACCCCAGCTCCGATCACACGAAATCCGCGCGTCAGGAAGGATGCTGCAACGCGACAGCATGAACCACGGATAGAGCAGCACTATGTCGAGAAGGAGCGACCCGCCAAGAAGCGGCGCACGGCTGTGGACGAGAATGCGATACATACTGTGGCGTCTCCGCAACAAGGAGAGGCAACAAGTGTGAACGTGCACGAGGAACTACCTGACATGGATCCAGCCGTTGAGGATGACGGGAAGCAACACTCAAGACCGAAGAAGAGGAAGCGAAGACGCCACGAGAAGGCAGCGAAGAGCAACACCCTCATGCCAGATAGTCCAGCGATCGAGAGAAGAGAAAGCATCACAGCAAACCTGAGTCCCGAGCGGCAAGCCGCATACAAAGCAGAGAGGAAGGCAGCGAAGAAAGCACAAAAAGAGTCAGGAGCTCCAGCTTTGGACAAGTCGATCAATGACAACGTCAAGAAGGTGGATGAGCTACTAGGGCCTGTACAAACACCAACTCATGACCATCCAACCCATTCTTTACCTGCAGCTCAACCCGGACCCGATATGCATAAGCCTGTCGCGGTCAGGCAAGAGCGCGCCGCGTTTCCTTCGCCTCTCGACTGGGGCCGTCATGAGGTCAAGAGGATGCTCAAGCAGAGACAGATGGAGGAGATGGTATTGTCCGGTCGCGCAGAGTGGGTCAAGATCGCTGGCGACAAATGGAGCGTCCGAATGTACAAATCTGGAGAAGGCCCAGCTAGTCCACCCGACCTCAGCCCGAAGGAAAGAATGAGACACGATACTTTGCAGATTGAGATCAGAGAATGCGAGAATGCTCTGAAGCAGTCGGCCGATTCGGAGCGGAGAATGAGCCAAGACAAGAACAACAAGATCACGAATCTTGTCGAAGAGCCAGCAGTCTTGAATGCCGCAGAAGCTGTCACGGACGGCGACGGTATTCAGGTTAGTCCGATGGGCAAGCCTGGACCAAAAAGAAAGAAGAGGCGACCATCTTTATCTGGTGCAAATATTCCTTCGGCGCCGGTCAAGCATGAAGAGGCACCCGGGGAGTCCAAAGCGTTGCCCGATGCAGCCATAAAAGAAGCAGAGGAGGCTGGGGCTGCTTCCCCGAATTGGCCTGAGAAGCGGAAAAAGAAGCGATCGGAATCTTTAGCAGAAGGTCCTAATGCAACAGCTACGACTAGCCAACCCGTACGCCAAGCCCAGGTGTTCGCTTCCATCGAGAGAAATGATCGGCCTCGTAAAAAGCGAAAACGTAAGCAAGCTCAAAGTCCTGTGGAAGGTCTGTGATTGCTTGCATCTGTTATCAATATGTACTGTGCTGACAGTCGACAGGTTGTGAAGAGAACGAAGGCCAGTTGGACTCACAGAGAGGAAAACCCGTGTCTGACCCGCTGCCAGCCGCCGAGGGTAGCAATGAGTATGACCTCAATCACAACTACAGGCCGGGCAGCGCTGAGGGTGTTAGGATGTGGCTTGCTAGTAAAGACACTTCGTCGAAAGAGGAAGCTCCTAAGGACGTGGCCGAAGAGGACCAAGTCACCGAAACAAAGCCTTCTCAGAAGCCGGGCAAACGGAAGCGAGATTCCCATCAGTCAGAAGTCAGAGCTCCATCGCGGGCGCGCGGAGAGAAGCCTGACAGGATACAGCCGAAAAATGTATCAGATGAAAAGCACGAGCTGTTGGTGAATTCCTTGCAGCTAGTAGCCCCGACTACCACCAAGGGAATGTTCACACGCGAGGAGCAGGAAATCAGCGACCGGATCTTCGACGAAGTTCTGCGCAGACACAAGTACCGTGAAGCTGAGTTGAAGGCCATGATCAAGGATTGGAGGCTTGCTGGCCTCTTCAAGATGGAGCTGGAGGCGGCATTGCCTAACCGCACGAAAGAACAGATACGAAAATTCTGTCAGCGCCGGTATCATGCTTACGAGCGTGGACCTTGGACTCCAGAGCAGGATGGAGCGCTTAAAGACGCGCATGCGAAGTTCCCGGGAAAATGGACCGAAATTGCTAGTCGTGTCGATCGCCTTGCCAATGACTGCAAAGACCGCTGGAATGTGCACTTGAAGTTCGGCGACAAGAAGACGATTGGGCCATGGAGCCAAGACGAAGAGGATGCGCTCGTGGCCGCGGTCGATGCATGCGTAGCCAAGATCAAAAAGGAACGAGGAAAGGACAAGAGTTTGCCTCGAGATCGTGCATCAATGGAAGCGCTCGTCAACTGGGCCACGCTTGCGGAAGATATAGGCGGTACGCGAAGTGCTAGAGTTTGCCACGAGAAATGGAATAAGCTAAAGGCACGCTTAGCAAAGACTGGAAGCATGAGCCAAGATGTGCCGAGTTCTCAATTGCAGGAAGAGCTTGACGAAGACGTGCCAGACAAACGAAAGACCAGTAAAGACATCATCGCAAAACACGCTCTCCGGAACTTCGAGATTGGTGACTACTATGATGCCTTTGTTGAGGTGCATACAGCGATCGAGGATCATTCGAAGCAATACCACGATGAGAAGAACGTTCTCTGGTCGATCGTAGCCATGAAGCACCCCGCTAGTAGGTTCAATGCTACCTACCTTGGTGGTGCACTGCGAAGAATGGCTGTAGAGACGGCGATGGGAGAATGGGTCGTCGACTCTGTTAAGACAAAACGCAAGATGGAAAAAGCGTCATCGGTGCCTGCAAAGACACTTCTGCTTGCGAAATGGGTCGAACAACGCGCACAGGGGCGGCTGGCAATGCTTCCACGACAGTATCTGCCAGAGCTTATTGGCAAGGCGAAAGAGGAGATACAGCAGTACAGGAAGCAGCAGACGGAAGCACGTCGCCGAAAATCCGCTAAGGCTAAGGCAGAGAAGTCAAAGGACTACGTCTCAGAGTCGGAGGATGAAATCGATGGAAGTGCCGAGCTTCAGCTGAGCAAAGGCGATGATGCGACACCATCTGTCGACAACAATCATGAAGTCACTGATGACGAAGGTGAGGATGGAGATGCAGACGGAGACGATATTGTCGCTGAAGGTCTATTTACCATAGTCGGCTCAGCCGATAACAAGAGCGACCACGCGTACGAAGAGGAGAAGTCCATCGATGCTAGAGAGATCAGCCCACCCGAAGCTGCAACGCGTGAAGTCTCTGACACCGAAGCCGACTCTACACACGAGAAGGTCTTCGCGGCAAGCCAGAGAGCACCAGAAACGACACAGGAGGTTCCAGAAACTCAGGAGAACTCTGCTTCGCCGAAGAGGCCAGCTGCACGTACTGTTCAATCGGCCGATGCAGATATCGTGGTGAGCTCCATCAATAGCCGAGTGTCCGCTACGCCAAGCTTGAGTCCGCAAGACTTTCTGCGGCGTTGTCGTGATTCGGGGCGCAAGCAGCATGCTGAGTTTACGAGACGGAACGCGAGAATGTATGGCAAAAGGAGTGGTGAGAAGGGGGACGTGAGATCCGCTTGTCGAAGTTCCGCCGGTAGCTCGTGATCGAGACCGCCCCCATTTGGGCGGTTGGAGGCAAAGTTCTCAAAACGACATGGAGCGAATGTGTCTGCAGAGTAATACCAAGGTGCGCGGGACGAGCTATAAGACATGCAATTAACGAAGCTTTTCTAGCCACTGCTGGCTTCCCTGAAGTGTGTTTTCGCGTTCTCGTTGCACAGCTCGTACGGCTTGTGCCAGCAACACGGCACTGCGCTACCAACTCGACGGACTGGAAGCCATTCGATCTGTATGTACTCTTGCGAGAATGATCGAAGCTGTCCCAAGCCACCGGTAGGTATCACCTGATACGTATCGACATCCTTGACTGTTCCGTGCGTCGTCGTTCCTGGTGAAAGGCACGCAGCACTTGAGGTATGCACATATGCAGGTTCTTTCGTTTCTGATGAGCATCCTGGTGCTGCGGGATGCACTTCCCATATTGCTTTTCTTTCTCACGACCACCCGTGGGGGGTTTGGAAGATGATGGACGTCCAGAAATATCATTGGAGGCCTCATTGGGTGATTTTTAGTGCGTCACGAGTTGCTTTCATGGTGTCTATGCTTTCCTTCACTGGCAGGGTCGGTTGGAAGTCATCCTTCTACTATAGAACTAGCAGATCCGGAACTGGGTGGGAAAATTTCCTCTCGAACGTACAGCTCGTCGAACAACAGGATGTATGATATAGAAAGCGTATAAGACAAGAGAATCTTGATCCTCGTCTTGATGTTGCAGTAAATATAAGTCATATGAGAGGCGACGAACTAAGTTTTCGAGGTACCGCGTTCGAGGTGATGGATCTCGGGCCGGGGATGCCGAGAGATGCCGGTGGCAGCTCTGCGCTGACGTCTTCAGCTTCATCCTGCCACGAGGCACTTTGCGTCCGAGGTCTGCATTCCGCATGTTCATAATGGCCATGCTTGTTCACAAACAACATTCGTACAGATGTGCGCGATGCAGCCGCCTCCACTCCATCCAAATCGAGCAGAATTGTTGACTCTTGGCTGTACCTGCCCAACCTGCATGGATCTTCGGAGGCTCTCCACTATCCACCGCGCTAATGCCACAGATCTGGGCTGGCTGCAGGCAGGAGCAGCGACAACGTCTTTGCCTCATTATTGTCTCGTGTCCCGAACAGCACCCTGCATGTCTGCACAGTGCAATCTCAAGTACGCCTCGTACGGAGAACATCGTCCGCCAGTGCGAACAATTCACGACGCGCGCTCTGCGTGGACCAGACATATCCATCTGGCCCACGCTCAGCACTTACGCAGGAGATCCTCAACGGCAAGGAAGAAATGGGTTTGTTGTCAACGGCATCCCAGCCGGTTCGTTGAGGCATACGACATTACCGACACTTTGGCACTCCGGCTCCATACGAAAACTTGGATCAAACTGACGGTGAAGGAAGATATCATATTGCTGATTCAAGCGCACACGGAGCTGAGCATGCTAGCAGACCGGCGGCTAGCTATGCAGGTCGCGTATTATCCCATTCACCCATCACAGTGGGACGCCAAAGACATCTCTTTCCTATACCATCTGTCCAGAAGGAACACGGCAGGCGAGAGTTATCTAGACCATGGGCGGTCTGCTGCTCGGTTGCCAGCGATTCTTGCAACCCACCACGTATGCTTCGCCTGAGCACAATGTTCTCAGCTTACATCACATCATGACTACACACGCAGCTGCTTCCGACGCCAAGGTGGCCCATGACCCTTGTTTCGGCGTGGACAGCGCTTGCAGACCAGAAGCAGAAGACTCCACGACAGCCATCCGCCACCTTCCCACTCCGCTGGAGAAGTCTCAGAAGAAGAAACCCGCCATCATGGTCGACCCATCTGCACGTCTACGCAGAACAGGCAAGCTTCTCCAAACATCCGGCACAGCGCATTCGATATTCTATTTTGTCTATCTCGAACACTTGCTCTGATTTCCTTCTCAGTCGACGTCAACAATCTCTGCTCTGCTGTACACATCGGCACTCTCGTCACTTCCATGAAGTGTTTTCTTGGGGTTCAGCTGAAGCCTTCGCTTTCTTCTCGCACAATATTCTTAACATGCCAGGAAACTTCCACGCTGTGCCGCAGTCAGTCGTCGAATCGTGGCCGGCAGCGAACTTTGACGATCCTGTGCGAAGATCTTGGATGCCAGCCTTTGCCTTGACTTGGCAGATAGCCGCCACGATATTGTTAGCAGGACGATTTTATCTACGAGCACGGAAGCAAGCAGGGGAGTTTGGACTTGATGACTTGATGATCTTTATTGGCTGGCTCTTCTCCCTTGGATTCACGACAACAGCTTGGACAGGCACAGAAGACTATGATCTGGACAGACACACATGGGACGTGCACACGGAACTATACGTCGGCGCAGCGTTGGTACGTCAGGATGGACTCCAGTGTCGGTGGCATCACTGACGTTTCTCCAAAAGACAGGATGGGTGGCACAACTCATGTTCATCTTCTCCACAGTGCCGACTAAGCTCTCTGTCCTGCTGTTCTATAGGAGGATGGTAAAAGACAGCCTGGACCGGAGATGGATGTACGCCATTTATATCTCGCTCTTTATGACCACGGCCTATGGAATCGCAGTACTCCTGACGTACTGTAACATGTGCCATCCTCTAAGCGCGTATTGGCTGTCATACAACTTCAGCTACAATAAGAGCTTCGTATGCATCGATGGTGATGCCTTGACCATTACCTCTGGAGTCCTCAGCGTGTTCAGCGATGCGTACTCAGTGGCCATACCATGCCTGATCCTGCGACACTATCACTTGAATGTGCCGAGGAAGCAAAAGATTGTACTAAATTTGATATTTGCCATGGGATTGCTGTAAGTGCTTCTGCGTTCGGGGGGGCTCGGCGTACACCTGAGCTGACCAAGCACGATAGTGTCACAGGGGCTGGCATTGGACGAACATATTATCTCTGGCAGATCAACCACACCTACGACACATCTTGGGCGGGATTCAACCTCTTTGCCTGGTCGGTCGTAGAGTGCCATCTAGCCATCATCTGCGCCTGTGCTCCATCTCTTCGAGCATTTTTCCGGCAGTACCTGCGGGACCACATCAAAAGAACGTTTACATCATTCAGCAGTGTGAGCTACCACGCCAACGACAAAGCATTCGAAACGGAAGCATCGGGCAGCACCCTCGATGCACACGATGCCCGACACGAAGACCTCGAAGTCTGCATCGACCGCAAAGGTAGGCCACAATCCTCCACGTACGACTTTGACACGACGTATCCTTCTTCAGGGGCTCTGACCTCGGACGACAACGTCAGTGTGAAGATTACGACACCGGAGGAGTATGAGTTGTACATTACGCAAAAGCAAGAGAAGCTGCAGCGGCATGCTAGTCTAAGGGCACTCACAAATTGCAATGAGCAGTTGTCTCTGACACCCAAATCTTGTCAAGAGAGCGTCGAGTCCCATCGATAGAGGCTGTGCTCAGGTCGGAGCTGAAGATCCGTTAATGTGCCCAGTGAGAAAAGGACGTCGAGACATGGTGCATGCACACAGTTCATCACTTAGTGAGGGCGGCGCCTACCTGACGAGAGGACGTTCCGTTCCATTCCGTTCCGTGTTGATAGCGAGCCTGTTGTACACAGAGACATTGGATGGTAATGATGATGAGCATGAGAATGCTTGATGACAGACTACTTCCTATACTCGGGGGAATTGGATGTCTTCGATTGAGATTGTTGAGATTCTGCTCAGACCTACGCCCAATCGAGCTCTCTCTCTCTCAAATGTTCGCACATCGGTCTGTTCCTGGCTGCTCGGGCATCTTGGCATATATAGACACATGTACATGCAAAGGATGATAGTTGGTTATATCAAGCATGCTATCGCATCCCCCGTGTGACAGTCGTTGAAGATGTTGGGAGCTCGGGCCCGTTTGCCTGTTGTTTGTCGCTTACCTGTTGTAGGATGGCTTGTTTTGATGCATCGTAGCTCAGGAGCGAAGTGACGCAAAATTCGCGTTCGTGTGGTACTTACTTACTTACAGTGCTCCGAAGCCATACGCGAGCTGTATGACAACTCGTGAAACATGCTTGCTGCCGCGAGGGTGGCTAAGGTGGTGCGTACCGGCTTTTCTGGAAATGCTAGTATAATGGCATCGATTTTCACGCTTGGCATTTTTCAGAACCCTCGTTCTAGCTCAGCAGAACTCTAATCTCGTCGCTAGTCCTAGGAAACACTTCTCGCAACCACACCTCTTCCTCGAATTTGCCGTTGACTTGGCGTGCCCGCAGGTCATCCGCCTGTTCAACAAGTGCCTCGATCTCCTCGAAGTCCTCGCAGAAACGCTCAGCCGCTAGTTCGATCACTCGTCTGGCCAAATGCTTGTTTCCAAGCTGTGCCAAGAACACTCTCGCATCCTCTGTAGCCGTTGGCAGGAATATATCCAGCTGCTGTGCAATCGAGACTAGCTGGCCGGGTTCTTTGTACGCTGTATTCAAGTCCTCGGGTTTCGAGATTTTATCTACGAGGGGTCCGAAACCTGATTCGTGCAGGAACCAGGTATGCATGGCTTCTGTCAATTCAGCTTCGTGTTCCTCGATCCTTAGCTGTAGCTCGTCTGATCGATCCGCGAAGGCATATGTACCAAGTGCCTCCTTCGTGGCGAACAGGCAATTTAAAGCGAAGATGTGCTTGTTAGGGCTTCGCAAACGTCTCGCGATATTTTCACAGCCGGCCATAAACGGGTCGAGGGCTTCCTGTAGCACGGGTCGAAAGCCGTCGATGCGCTCGGCACGACTCGCTGTAGCGACAGAAGTATCGTAGCTCTTCATGAGCACCTTCAGGGTCTGCAAAGCGTCCACGAGGAAGTCCGGAGGCGCGAGATCGTCTGTTCCGATGCCTAGATCTGTATGCAAATTTGCAACATGGTCTCTCATGATTGATCTGAACGAGCGCAAGGCGGTGTCTGCTATTGGACGAAGTGTGTCCACCAGCGCGGACTCCTTCCCAACTAGATTTGCGAATATGCTCGTATAGAAGGTGACCAGATTCGAGATCTTATAAGCCAGGGTCGCATCCTCATGGCTCTGGACTACTTGCTCTGTTCTTTGCTTGAGCTGTCTGAACACGCCCGCAAGATCACGATCAACAAGCTCATTCAGTGCTTTGCGGCCGTCGAAGTGCGTCGCGTAGCCTTCTTCGTCACGAGACCATGGTTCGCTCTCGATGCCAGCTTGGATATTCTTCGCAATCTCATTGCCTTCTGAGATGAAGAGCACCTCGAGTGCCTCGCGCTCCGACACAGTTGCGGAATGTGCCCATGCAAGCATATCACTGATGTACCGCAGCGGATCGTGAGCAGAGAGCTCGATCGCTTTTCCCATGACTGGATGATCGACGTTTACAGGCGCGCCAGTCAAGGCGGCATAGAAGTTGTTTGACAAGGTATGCTCTCTAGCTTCGGCAAAGAAGTCCAAGCAATTCTGGAACAATGTTGGACGTTCGGCCAGCACTCTTAGAGCTCTCCTGATGGCACCGCTGATCTGAGGATTCTCCAGATCCAACGACTTGAACTCTCGCTGCACCCACCTGTACAATTTCTGAAATGCTGCGTTGAGCTGTCGGGAACTCTGCTCCAGAATCTCGAGACCAAGTCGCTGGTTTTCAGAGCCGAGGAGAACTTGACAATCTTCATGTATCTTCTTCACTCTCGTTAAGAGGCCGAAGAATTCGTCGTTGACGGGTTCAGCAGTCGAGGTCAGCGTCGCAAGATCAGCGTCAGACATGATGAAATGCTTATTGAAAGCGTTCAGTAACTGCTGTTTGGTCTCGACCTGCTGCTTGTCCGTCAAAATGCTCTTTGCCTCGTCCAGCATTGGTCCCGTCTCACGACTCGCAGCAGCTATATGTTTGCGCATCTCTACGCAGCTGTTGTTGAGATTGGCGATGGCACTGCCAATGCGTTTGAGCTGCTCAGCAACCTTGCCGAAGTCCTGCACGATTTCGCCGTTGCATTGGTTAAGCTCTTCCTGAACATCTAAGCGCAGGTTTCGTCTGGCCTCTGCAGTATTCTGTAGACCTCTCTCATCGAGGACGGACAGAGCATCTCTGATTTCCAGATCAGCGTAAGATGCCGAGAGAACACTCGAGATTCTGGTTTGTAAGGCGCTGGATCTGCCGGACACTCCTGCTGGGATCGGTGTCGTCGTTGAGAGCAGACTTGACCCCCCATCAGTAACTGGTGGTGACAATCGCTCACTAGCGAAGTATGAACCTGCCATGATGTCGCGTCGTTTAGCGCTTGATGCCTGCTGTACCTCAGGACGGCAACATCCCAATCATAAGTGATGCAATTCTCCGCTTGCTCGATACGACGCTGCTGTCTTCAGCCGTCACGCTCACTCGTACTTCGCCATACGGGGCCACGCTGCGTCCAGTAGTGATGATGTTGATGTCAAGAATGCGAGGTTAACTCAACGTTCCGACAACGCGCTTGGGGCAAGCTTCGACACTTGGATGACTAAGCACCTCGATGAGGAGCCTCTCCGCCACATGCTGAGCCTGGCAACTGCCAAGCTTCAACAGCATTCATTGGCGACATAGGGGGTAGCGCTCGTGACAGCACAATCATGAGCCTGTGACAGCGCGAACGCTCGTACGTACGTACATGTACTTGGCAGACACCACGTCTCAAAGATGAACCCGCCACTGACTGCCGCGACGCACGCGATAAGCGAGTGTGGCTGTGCTGCCAAGGCCATCGCTGTGTCCCGCATCATAGCGGGGAGTTGACCTTGTTCTGCACATGTTTAGATGGGAGGCCTTCCGAGTGAGCAGTTATTCACAAATTGTTGATTACTCCCTGTCGTCCTTATCCCATACACCTGCGCAAGACTGCCTGACCTCCAGCCAACCACTGTTCAGCCCCCGTTTAGCGACCAATCCAAAACCTTCGTCCTTTGTCCCCGCACGACGAGCTTCCATCAGGCCATAGAGTACTCGAAGCAGAGATCCGTCGCCCGCCATGGGTAAGAGGTATGTACAGCGAGCTTTCCTTGAGGTTGTGTAATTGCGTAACGCGACGGGGCAACCACCGATCTGGTACGCAATATGGAATGGACGTGGGTCACCGCGAACGGACACACCCCGGCAGACGTGTGCTGGCGTTTCCAGCAGCAACAACGTCAGAGCCGGCGCAAACAGTCGACGACTTTGTGAGAACACGTGCCAAGCTCGCGCATGTCTAGCGCAATACCAACAACATGGCCGATACGCCGAGAGAGGAGAAGAAGGTCCACGATATCGAACCCGACTACGACCCCTGCGATAAACCTGAAAGCCAGGGAAGAAGGACCAGCATAGCAGATCCTCACCATGCTCGACCACGTCCATACCACATTCCGCGTGTCGAGTCGCAAAGCTATCCGCGATTCAAGTCAAAGCAGGAAACTGCCTTGAAGATCGGCATCAATGACCTTCAGAATGAGGTCACAAAGATGACCGGCATTGCTATGTTAGAAATTACCAAGGTAAAGCTGATAGTTTGGGACAGTCAGAGCAAGCTGAGCCAGCAAGAGCTCGCCGATCTTCAGAAAGCAACACACTTTGACAAGAAAGAGCTGCAGCAATGGTACAAGGGTGCGCGACAATCGCTAAGACAATATTATCTGAAGGATACCCTGGCTGATGTCTGCCAACAACAGGTTTCCTGAAAGACTGCCCGAGCGGTATGCTTACCAAATCCGAGTTCCAGAAGATATACAAGCAGTTCTTCCCCTTCGGCGACCCTTCATCGTTTGCAGATTATGTCTTTAACGTCTTCGACGCGGATAAGTCCGGATCTATCGACTTCAAGGAGTTCATCTGCGCGCTTTCAGTCACGAGCAGAGGGAAGATGGAAGACAAGCTGGACTGGGCATTCCAGCTATACGACATAGATGGAGATGGCAGGATCAGCTACGAGGAAATGCTGTCGATTGTGGAAGCAATATACAAGATGGTCGGCAGCATGGTGAAACTACCCGAAGATGAAGATACACCAGAGAAGCGAGTCAAGAAGATCTTTCGAATGATGGACAAAGACGAGAATGGCTCGCTTGATATGGAAGAGTTCAAGGTAAGTGTAGTTGCCTCAGTTCAGCATCTAGCCATTTGCAGGGCATTCGGCAGCACGAGCATACAGAGCCTCAGCCAGGTGACTGCTGCACTAGCCCCAATGCTTGAATGCTAACATTCTTGATAGGAAGGAAGCAAGCGCGATGAGACGATCGTCTCAGCATTGTCTCTCTACGATGGTCTAGTGTAAGGCAGGCATGACTATGCTACGACTTGAACGAGGCAAACCTGGAAACCTAGGATTCGACAGCGTGGAACAGGTGCATGGCGTTGAGGTAGATACCATTCGTTGGATCCTCTGTAGGTATTTTCATAATATGCATAAAGCGACTTCTGCTTCGATAACTCCCAGATCCTTTAACCTTTTCCAGTATTTCATGAATTCCGCAGACACGCACGATACAATCACGATACACATGGGATACAAGTCAACTCCGCGAGCACAGCCATCGTGAAGGCTCATCCTCAGGCCTTCAGCACATTCCTGCATGAATGCCGAGATTGCCAACATGGCACGGCAAGGACGTGAAGTTTCACAAAAGGGCTGTGTCCGGCATGGCACGAGAGCCTGCTAAGACAGCGATGTTGCGCTGCATCACCAGCCTACCAAAGTAATGACCACCTGGAGCCATCAGTAGGAATGGCGAACGCGAGCATTGGTATCACAAAGCGAGATTCGTGGACACGATCGATGCCTCGATAGCCGCATCCATCACCGACCACATTCTCAGGACAGGCAGGCTTGTCGAGCCATGAGACAGTGCGCGCACCATCTCAGCGGGGCTGCGGACGGGCGAGGTATAGAAGGTCATCTGCACTGGCTTTGCTGCCAGGCTCCAGAATCATACAATGGTCCTGCAATCGATCAGCCTCGATACGGATCCGGAAATCAGGATCAAAATGTAACGCAGTAACTTCATTTCCCTCCTCTTCTTCGATACGTGCATTCAGACAGAAGTATCGTGGTACCACACCGGCCGCAACATCACCTGCACTAGCCATGATAACGGGCATAATTGGCTGCCACTCCGGCTATCGTGACAATGCTCCAAGTCGAAGTGCTTTGTAAAGGCGTGCGTGGCTTGCTAGAAATGATGTCCATATTTGAAGGTCGAGTTTGAGCATCCTGAAGGCTTACAGAAGCGTCTATAAGTGTGGAATCGAAGCTGTAGTCTGCTTGGAATGGTGCTTTGCGAGAGGTCTGGTCGATTGTTCGTGATAGACATTTCGATGATGGTGGCGGCGAAGTTATTAGCGCGTAGATGCTGAGCCAGCCGGACGAAGAGTGGAGCGATGAGCTTCAGTACTCAGAGGTTTCGCCGTTGGTGAGGTGCTTGCCATGCTTTTTCAGCGCGGGTTGAGATGTAAGTCGAAGATGTCGTCCCGTCTCGAAGCTCTACCCTATTAATAAGCTTTTCGGTTTGCGTTGGGTGTACCACGGCAACGATGAGATCCATCTCTCCGCGTTAGATCTACCTGCTTCTCTACAGCCATAAGGGGAATACTGTTGGTTGAATGCTCCATCGCAGTCTTTGTTCGATGCACACATGTGAGGAAGAATGTACACTCTGTAGGGAGGAGCCGAAAGAAGTGGTTCTTGTGCAAAACTCGTGGGCAAGCGCGGCAGTCTGATTCGCCAGGGTCGATCTGTCATTGCAGCAAGGTTGTGCTCCACACTCTTCTGCTGGGTGGAGTTGTTTTGATAGAAGGCATCCCCGCATGCCGCGCATTCCCTCTTGGCGCGCATATCACGCGTAGAACCTACCACATTAATCGCGTTAGTACAACACTATGAACGCGAATTACGAACTAGCACTCGAGGATCTGAGTAAACAGACTAAGCCGAACATTTCTACTACCGCTAAACTATATAATATAGACCGAACAACGCTCGAGCGGTACTTTTATAGGACATAGGGTATAAAGGAGGACTAGTATAAGAAGGCACGCCTATTAAACAACGCACAAGAGTCTGTGCTTGTTTAGCATATCAATACTTTAATAAGGAAGGGCATACTACCTACTCCTATAATAGTTTATTCGTTTGCCGTAGAGATTATTAGTAAGGAGCCTAGAAAGAACTAGACTAGTAGTTTTCTTAGTAGGTATATAAAAGAGCTAGAATCACGGTATCTTTAACTACTCGATAAGGACAGGAAGAAGGCTAAATCCTATAAGGATATTAAGCTATTCTATAATACGCTAGCTAATAAGATTAACTAATATAGTATCCTACTAGAGAATACCTATAATATAGACGAAAAAGGGTAGATAATTAGATTTATGTAGAGAACTAAGCGTATCTTTACTAAAGGCTCTACGCTTAAGAAGAAACTAGTTAGTACGATATAGGATAGTAACCGTAAGTAGATTATAATACTCGCTTATATCTATACGGACGGAACAGTACTACTACTAGCCCTTATTTATAAGGTAGTTTCTAGCAATATTTAAGACACTTAGCTTTAAGACTATAAGCCTACTTAATAAGTAGCTTTCTTTACCTCTTCGCCGAACGGCTAGACAGATAATAAGCTTAGAATAGCTTAGTTATCGGAGGTATTTAATAGGTTTACTAAGGATAAGGTACGTAGGTAGTAGAGGCTTCTAATACTAGACGGACATAGCTCTTATATTATAATACCCTTCCTCTATTAGGCTCTTAAACATAAGATCTTCGTATATATATTTCCGCCTTATGCTACGTATCGATTATAGCTACTAGACGTTAAATTATTCGGTCCTTTAGCCTCTTATTACTCTACTAACCTAAGCTACTACATAGTAGAATCTTAAGGCCTATCTACTATCTTAAAGCGCGATTTCTTTCGCTTATTCTAGCCTATATAGTAGTCCGTAATAACGACGAAGAACATACTATCTAGTTTCGCTATAATAGGCCTATTTCTACTCGATTCTACCGTAGTACTGTCTAAACTTACTATACCGAAGGAACTACTTAGACAAGCCCTATAAGCTCCTATAGTACGTCTAATAAGTAGTATAAGCTCTATAGTATCTATAATAGACTATAGGAAAGTTTAGGCAATAATTAACGAAGCCCTTAATATAAGGGACACTAAAACGGTAAAATAGCTAAAATATTAGGTCTATAAGCTTATAGCTAAGCTAGCTATCGCTATAGCTAAGAACGAAGGCTTTAAGCGTACTCTTATTAATAAGAAGAAGAAGAGAAAGCGGAATAAGACTCTTATTAAAGAGGTAAGGGCTAAGGGATAATAAGGAGGCATGTTTTAGAGCCTAGCTAAGATTCAGCGTGCTTTTAAGCTTCAAGGCATTAGAGACGAGGAAGAGAAGTAGAAATAAGCCGATAAAGTAGTAAAGAAGAAGGAATAAATACTTAAGGCTACTAATAAGCTTATTATATAGTAATAGAAGGCATTAGAGCGATAATACAACAAGGTACAGAAGTAAGAAAAGCAGTAGAAGGAGGCATAGAGGAAGGCCTTCGATAAATAGGTAGGATAAGCTAGTAAGTAGCTTAACCTTAAGCTTAGTACCTCTACGAAGCCTCTAATACGCCGGAAACAAGTCACATTACATAAGAGACTGTCATAATTGAACCTAAAGGCTTCTAAGAGTAAGGTAGTAGCTACTAAGCCAAAATAGATAAAGCGAGGTAAGAAGGCGATAGTAACTAAACTAAGCCGCATTGTAGTACTGTACGTAGATACAAGAAAGCTAAGTATATAGCGAGCACAACGTACTTAAAATCAACTGAATCGGCCAATTGGTTATTAAGAAAACAACACCTTTTATAATGAACATGTTCTTGCAGAATTGCGCGC